>CM056169.1:6380633-6403571 GCA_029691765.1 Entomobrya proxima
GTTATATTTTGTTATATTGATTTGCAACTCTCTAATCTACTTTCCCAATTATAGCACAAGCACAATTTAAGGCTTCAAAAAGCAGGAAAATAAAGAGACAAACAATCTAATTCCTCTTTTGTTCTCCTCTTTCTTTGCTCAAGTGCCATTGTAAAGCTACGATTATTTTTCCAGAACAACAAGTAACTATTTTTGTTACGTACAAAATGGTTGATGGCAAAGAGAGCGGATTAATTTCTGCTCTCATCATTCATTCAAGGCCCATTAGCAAGAAATAATGTTACAGTTTACGCTGCTTAGAACAAGGAGCCACTCTGATAATACCCTAGCCAAGTTTTAAAATACTTTCAAAAGGTGAGAGTATCATATTATGTATACTTGGTGATCTTTCCCGTGACAAACGAGAGGGATCATTAGTTACGACATTTGACACATTGCCATGATGATACTAAACGTTTGTGAGTGATCACTTGAGCTATAATAAGTCAGCCAGGAAGGACGTTGCTTCCTTTTACACATTATGCAAAAACTACATGTACCAAACTGTAATATATTACTAAATGGCAAGGTGAAAGTGATGGATTGATATAAGAAGTGTTTCGGGATTTTCCCCTGTTGCAACTCAAAAATAATGCGAAATACATTGTAGGAAGTATTCAAGAGTGTCAACTACGATTGCAACCTTGCTCGGAAAGATTTTTCCACTGGGACACGTCAATACGGCTCTACTTTTCACAAGTCCTTGTTCCGCCACCACCATCATCAAGAAGAGATGTGAAATGCAGATTTCTTACCATAATAAATTCATGTTTAAGTCATGTTCAGTCAAGCAAGACATGAGATGACTTGTCTACACAAAATATGCATATTCAGTATTGCTGCAACAACAATCAGCAATAAATTTATTTTAGCATGTGTCAGCGACACCTTGCCAGAATTTGTCACTTTTGCTTTATCCTCGCCTTTCAGTGTCTTTCAGGAGAAAGCAGGAGTGTGTTTCAGACCCAATCATCTTTCCACACCATTAGCAAACCAAATAAATTTAACAATTTGTGTAAAATTCTCCCGCAGTCCCAATAACAAATATTTTTCCTTTTAAAGTGATTTCCCATTGGAATAAAATGGTAAAGTAAGTGTGGACGTGCTTTGCGCTAAGAAGAGTAGTTCCAATTACTAAGAAATAGTTTTGCGTTATGTCAGCACATCTTGAGCAATAATATTTGCTCCGCAAGCTTGACATCAATTTATTTCATCAGCAATCAAAATACAAGAGGTTTTACACTAAAACTGTGTGTACTGCTGTAGCTTTGCTAATAGCTAAACATTGCATTCCATATGACAAAAATGAAACCCGTTGCCGTGACATTTTATTCATTCTCACGTTCCCCCACTTGAGTTCATCCTGCTTTCTCCTTCCGCTGTCTTGCATCTCAGACAAAAATTCAAAGTGAAGACGCAAAACCTAAAAGATAATCCAGGCCAAGTACTTTTCCCTTATTCTTCCTCCTCCATTCAGCTATTTCAGCTCGCATTCATCACATACAACGCTATATTACACTTAAAAGTTTACGAAAAGCTCGACAAAATACACCTTCAAGCGTGTCGCAAAAATCGTAACCCTGGATATAAAGACAACAACCCTTTTATTCCGCCTTCAGAAAATATCTTCATTTTCCTCGCATTCAAGTTGCTCATTCACAACATCAGCGACAGCACACATCCAGGACAATTTTGACAGACTTTTGGAGAAGAAGAACAGAGAAGAGCTGTGCGATTTCATTAGATTTCCATCCATTCATTTTATTCACTTCTTGAATGTGCCCGTCTCTTCTACATATTTGAATCCTTTAGCCGAGAAAGCTTTCTCCAGTCAGTGAACCAAGTAAACTACCAAGTTTACTAAGAAGTACCACTAAAACTGCCACAGAAACCGAGGCATTGAGTTTTTCTCTTTCTGTGGCTTTTCCCTTCCCCATATGCTATCATTTCAACGTTAGCAGTTGGAAGGCTTAAAAATAATGTATTTCTGTTCACCTTTCCATCTGCTCTTCTTTTAGAAAAATATAATGCCTGAATAAGACAAAGTGGTAGTGGGAATTAGAATAGGTATGTTATTTATTACCAGCGTATCAGTTTCGATTAAAATCAGGTAAAAGACAACCAGAATGAGAAATAAAAAATAATTAGGATTTACGTACATCTATTTGCTAAAGAAAAATATGTAGTGAACATTGGGAAAGTCAATGGAATTATGTTTTTGGAACAGCCATTTTACATCACAAGTCAGGAAACTTGATTACTCAAAAAGGGAATTTGTAAGTAGGCTACAGTTTTTAGAATTCTGAATGAACACAAAAAGCGACTCTAAACAACAGGTTGCCGGATGACGAGAACCAAAGAGGAATATACGACTGATAAGAGTACTAAAATTTGATTAGGTTCAGAGAAAAAATAAAGCGGATAGGAAAATGTAGTTTGAAATTTCATTAAAATAGTTGTACTGTAGTTTTGATTGGAACGTAGAGGTAGAAATCAGGGCGGATATTGGAATAAAAGTTGGAGTAAATGTTAACTTACTGGAACTTCCTTGGTGGATAAGATTTTTGCCAGAGATTCACTACTACTGCGCTTTACTGCATAAGTAAATCGAACCGTAAATAAAAATTGAGAGCCTAACCAGGAAGCATATTGCCTTGAAAGCTTCCTGTTTATAGTGGTGTCATTATTTACAAGATAGTTTATATGAAAAGTATACACATATCATGTATATCAGAAAATGAAGAGGAAGGTGAACTAATTTGAGGCATTGTGAGACAAGTGACTATAGAAGCTACTTTTTGCTAGTTTTTTTTCTTTTCCAAATTAAACCTTATCTATAGGTTACTCATAAGACTTCTTAGGACTGTGAATTAAGTATGATATCTGTTATAAATGGCAGGTCTTGGCAAGGGAGAGATATTATTGTTGTGACTGTAAGTTGATTTATCAAAATATACTGGATTTATTTTTTGTATCAAAAGTAAACATATAGTGACATAGACAGTTGTATCTAGTAAGCAGGGAATATGTTGCCAAACGGATTACTCTTTTGAAGAAACTTGTTAATACTACCAAACAGATTTATTTATTTTCTAGTAACAGATGAAATGATGACTTTATAGTAGTAACAATTGTAGAAATGTTTACGTTCAATTCTGGTTAATACCAATAAGTGCTTTAATAATGTATTTTAAACTCCAGATACTTATTACACGTTAATAGGTACTAGTTAACCAAATCTATCGATTGAAGAGAACTAAATTTAGAATTTCGCTTTTTCTTCTTGCAATGGAGGCTGAAGATGATGGACCCGATGAGCAGACGCGTCAAAGCGCTCGAAGCAGTCTACTCCTCTGACGTGAACCTGACTAATGATGCAAAGAACTAAGAAGAAGTGGAACAACTGCCAAACAAAACTACAAAACAACAACGCACAATTGTATATTAATAACAACTGTGACTACAAACCTCTCAAGTAGATGGAGATTTTGTGACGCAACATTCGTAATGAAACAAAGGCGAACAAAGATAATGAAATGTCTCAAGTCACCCCTTTGACAAAATACTTTGGAGAAATTTTCTTCTCTGAAGTTGTTATGCATGAGTAAATTTGACATTCAATATTGTAACTTATATATAACGGTTATTACTTACCTGATTTAACCAGCAATTTGTTGTCAAGATTTGATTGCGCTCGTCCTTTAAAATCAAAAAGAAAAAATCCACATTTTCATTACTTACGTTCGATTTTATAGACAGGTACACACTTTCTGCTGCTATAAATCGTATAACATTGTGCAGTATAATATTCCATTGATTATTTGTCGTCCTAGTCGTGTACTACCTACCCAAGCTTGTCTACAAAATTAGAGTGAAATTGAATTGAAAACTTTCCTATTGTTGCTGGGATCTATACACCTATTCAATTTCGGAATAAACTATAAAACATGACAAAAAGGCTTGTTATCAGTTTGTATATACATCTTGACATCGAAAAGCAGAACAAGACTTACAAACTTGAAGAATCGAATTTTCTGTTGTTGAACTTAACTTGCTTTCCCTTTAAAATATCATCTGCTTCCCATTGTAAGTTCATTCAACATGAAAATTTCGCAAAAGTAAACAACGAACAACTATTGCCAACCCTTTTCCCTTTATTCTCTTTACAAAAACGCTTTATTTTTCCATTCACTTTTCAAGAATCTACAATTACAATTTTTATTAAAAACTTGTTTTCTCGCAAACTTTTTCATAAACTTTTTTAATACCCATTCTTTGATCGCCAGTTGCACCGAATGAAAGCGACTACAATTTTCAAGTGGCAATCTGTGAATGAAGGGATGGCCTAAAGCTGAATATTCGTTTCATTGGCATTTGCTTGACAAATTCATGATATACCAGCACCAAGATTTGAACTTTTTTGGGGGAATTAACATAATGTTATTTAGATTGCAAAAAGCACCTCTCTTTTGTAGAAAAGAATTCAAAATGCAATTAAAAAGCATGAAATAAGAGAATGGTGAAGTGATTTACTGGTATTTTGGAAATAATCAAGATAATGCGCTTTCATCATAGAGAATTTGTAATACCTACGCATTCCACTCTCTTCTTTGTTCCTTAGCTCGAATATTGAGTTGATATATTAACAATGTCATGGTGACGTGGAAGAAGAATGTAGAGTGAGTAAATACCTACACATTGCTCGGCTGAATGAACACGAGCGTAAAATTGATAGGAATGTGAAGACGAACTGATTACCCCGAACCGAGACAATATTAATGGAATACTAAGCTTGTAAGATTTCTCATTCTCATAGGAACTTGTAAAAATGGATTTATTATGTGTGCTCAGCAGCAAGGAGAAACTCTTTCAATTTGCGTTCTCTGATATTGTTCTTGTCCCCAATCAAGCAATATTAAAATTGCAAGGATTGAAATTCCTTTTCAAGTCAAGATCACTCGTTTGTAACATTAATCAATGACAACAACTAGTAACCATGGAGTCACATTTAAACAAACCTTATAAAATACATTAAGTACGAGAAGCAGACTTACCACATCGATGATTTGAGTGAGCGCCAGTCCAAACGTGACATTAAGTGGAACTGAAATGTTTCTGGAGGGACGCACCGCTGTGTCGTAATCTTTGAGCAGTTTCTGTACAAGAACCCGCTCGTAATTTTCGTCCCCATTGCTTCCAACAGTACTAGAGGAACTCTTACAACCTGTAATTGTACCATTAAATTATCATAATATGCCAACATCATACATAACATAGCCGCAAACCCTTCCCACGCAATCAACTTAGACATATAAGCACGTAGATGATTAAAGTGTGTGGGTGATTCATCAAGTTTCCCAGAATTGACATATAATATATATCTCCTAATATCCTATGTACAATTACGTTTATAGGAGTTATGCATGTATGCAATTTATGAAAACTAAATGAAGGTCATAACTAGTATATATTTTTTAGCATCAAAACATAATGTCGTGTGGTTGCGAAAACCGCCCCTACATTTTCTACCTTATATACAAAGTCAGGAGGGTAAAGAGTTCCAAATTTTTTCCGGTTAAAACATAATTCTCTGTCCTTGAAGTAGATTTGAGAAGCTCCTTTTACTCAACTAAACTAAAATGAAAAGCAGAGCAGAATCTTGATGATGCTTTTAAGGGAAATCGAATGACAACTGGAGCAGAATTATCAATGGAATTTAGATGGGAACAAAGCCGTGGTTGTAGCAGATGTTGAGCTGATAGTTTTTAAGCGTGACAGACAAGTCGACAAGTGATTGAGATTTTCCTGCTAAAGGAAAGAGCATTTTGTTGGAAAGCTATCGGATGGGGATCAAAATCGTGATAGGTATTACGGATGGTGGTAATATGTGGCGTGCCACTTAAGTGTTTCTTCATCCATATATCTTTGTAGGGCTGCTACACTATCATCATTATTCTTGGGGAAAGGGTTGGAAAGCTATAAAAGCTCTTCAGGTTTCAGGCTACCCAAATCCCACTTCGTATACTACCCCAAAACACTCGATTTCAATGTGCAGTTGTCATTGATACAAGGTAGGATTAACAATCAACAATAGCAGTAGTGCCATATATTCAACTTTTATAGTAGTTTTCTATGAATTGAAATTGAAACGGAGAAAGTATGAATGATGACGAACCGTCCTTTCAAATGAACAAGTTATTTCAATGACCACCTAGCGTATATTCGAGAGTTAACCAGCAGCGTTTTAAAAGTAAAGTGGACAGAATGTGTACCACCGATTCTAGCAAGAGCTCTCTGTAAAGCCTACTTGAAAATTACTTTCACTGCCCGTTGTCCTTGCAGGGATTTTTCGTACTCAAAATGTATCGAATTGAATGAATCATTTGCAGAATACACTGTATGCCATGTGCAGATCTAAATATAATCAGTCAACCATTCATAAAATTGCTCAACCGTAAGTATGTATAGAAAAAATGATTGCTACAAACCGAAATGGCTACTGTTCAAAATGTGGAGAGGATACTGAAAGTGGGACAATTGTTATGTTGAGTGAACTTAATATTATGTGTGCAATCTTGCTTTGAATTTTCTTTTGAATACTGGCTGGATGTAGTAGTAATTTAAAGTATGGTTTGTATTTGAAAAGGAAAGGTCATTTGAAATATAATATTTAATTTACCAAAAGATAATTACTATATAAGAAAAACCCAACATGATAAATATGTACAACTTACATGCAAAGCAGACAAGAAGAATCATTCTTCCAATGAAGGCATTGTTGTTCCTCTGTATTCTTCCCATTGTTTTGCTTTATTCTCTTCACTTGATCACATTCACCTTGACAAAGGATTGTTTTGTGTTGTTCTATGGCTAAAATTCTGAGATATATTTATGAATCCGGAGGGTATTTTTGATTGATTAGATTATTAGGGCTTTATGAAGCGTAAGACACTGCTTCTTCGGTTTGTAATTCTAAGTAAATGGATAATAATACACGGCTCATGGCTCATATTACTCTCTGTAGCTACAAAATAACAGGTACTAACTTTGCTCACTAGTTTTAAGTTTTAAACAAAAGCAGGTAGCTTGAATTTTCTACAAACATTTTCCCACTACAAGCGCTACATTTACGGCGTGGAGCGCGCTTGTTCTCTTACTAGCAGCTACTTCGCTTTTAGTATGCTTTCTATATAGCTTGTTCCCTTTTCCGGTGCTTCTGATTGTCTGCCTTGCAGGAGATCGGAGATGAGACTGGAAGTGATCTTCCACATCCTGACGCGTTTTAAAGCTGCCAAAAGGCATGCTGTTGAGGCTGCTGCCGTAGAGGAGAGATGAGAAGGGATTTGGTTTCAATTCTTTTTAGCTAGAGAAAGCAGACTTAGCTGCTTGAGCCGCTATTTCATTCACACCAGATGCAAAGAGGCTTGCTACGCCAGTTTGCAATTGCAACATAGCGTAAAAGATTGGGAATGAAAACATTTCGATGGAAAAACAGAAACTCCGAGTTGTTGAAATAACTAGCTTCCAAAAACATTCGTTCGTTATAAAACTTTTTATAAATAGACTTTGTGACAACTTTATTGATTTTTTGTGACAATAAAATAATACTTGTACAATGCGTTCAATTCTATAGTCAACTTTTAAAGCTTTGTTAGCAAAATGATGGATCCATCTGACACTTTCCCCTGAACCACATTACCTGCAGTTTGTTCATTTTACTGAGGTTGGATAAGTCATAGTTGTCCAATGTCTCAATATCTCGGTTCCCCAACTTTTATAAAAACGAGTCAAATTACAATTACAAATTACTTTAGCCTTACTTTATCATTTCAATTTTTCGATACATTTTTGTATACACATACCTGCTGCTTCACTTGACTGTATCTGTTGGAAGGTGGAAATATCCTGAGGCATTCTCCTCTATTGACAAACTCCAAAAACGCCAGCTTGAGCACTTCTGTTGCTTCCTCGTTCAAACAGTTCATACACAATCCACAAACCTCACTTTTGCAATCATGCAAACACTTGTCCGCGTGACATTCCTTGGGAAACACGGAAATCTGTTTGCTGGCAACCTGTGCCATATCTTCTGTAGACCTTCCATCCACCACTCCAGTGCCCACCCCCACCAAACCCAGTAAATTAAAAAGTACCTGCTCGTACAACAAGCGGTTTGGGGGAAAGTGCGCGGAACTCAGGTTAGGACTCATATTTGCCTCCATAATGTACACTTTCCCTTCATCGTCTATAACAAAATCAAAGCGCACCATTTCAAAAAAGTTTTTTCCGTTTCCTGGAAATCGTTTGGTGGACTCCATCAAATTTTCCTCCTTGCTCAAATAAATGGTGCGAATGGCACTTTCTACTTGAGCCCAAATACTCTCCGGTGACTTGCCCTTGCTCGCATACCATGCATCAAATGAATCTCTCATCCCAAATCCCAAATCGTTATAATACTTTTCGAGGTCAGGTACCTTCCAGAGTGGTAAATAGTCATCTCCAACAACATACTTATCTACCACATCTGGGTCAAATGGGTGATATTGCTCGGGGCAGAATCGGAATAGCACTTCCCGGTAAATGTACACCCTCAGGGGATTTATGCTTGTGAGAATGGTGTAAACACCAATATCAAACTTGTGACCATTGATGAGCAATGGGTTTCCTATATATTCTTGAATAAAAGTCCCATTCTTGGAGAGATCGAGCTTTTCCAGCTTTTCAATTTTGATGCCACGGTGGTTGTTGGACTTTTGTACAAATTTTTTGTGCAGATTTTCACGAGCCTGACAAAATTAAGCGGAATATCAAATAATAGAAAGTTGTGCAACAAGAAGCCAAAGTATAAAATTGTCATGTTCTTTTCTTACGTATTTCATTAGTTTGTCTTGGTCCTTGGGGATCTGAAATGCTTTTGGAACGTAAGCAAGATCGCTTGTAGCCAAATTCATTTTATTTGTGATGTAGCCCGAGCCCGGGAAATGATTGACTTTTTGCCCCGGTCGCAACTTCATCATTTGGTCACGCAGTACTCGAAAGGGATAGTCATGGGACCAGAGCACGTCCCATTGATCTTCTTCCGTAGAATTGACTCGAGTATAGCCATACCTTTCAAATGTGTCAAAAACGTGGCGCAAATATCCAGAATCCACTCGATTTCCGTGGACTGCAAACCGCTTTACTTTTTGAGTACCAAGTGTCCTGCCATGATCATCAACACCTCCAGTGGATGCGGTAAGATGAAATATAATTGCATTCAGCTTGGCAACAATCTGGAGGTAGGATAAGAAAGTGGCAAGGAGGAAGATACCAACTAGGACATTATTGGAGTTCATACGACGTCCGGATGACAAAAAGGATATGGGCTTGAAAATGAGATCTCTCATTACATTAAGACAAATGCGGAGAAGGGAATTGCAGTGGGAGCTCCGACGTGGGGGATGGTCCTTCACAAAAGTTTCCAAATTGTCCATTCATTTTCTGCTTTTATCACACAATATTCATTGTGAGTAGTTACCTTATATGAAGTGTTCTCCTCATGAATGTACATGCTAGAAAGTTGACTTGTTCACCCAAGACGACAAACTATTCCCTAAACTGTGCACACAAAGAATGCTAGATTTATCCAAAAGCCATGTTAAAGCAAAAATAATTTACTATTTGGAAGTGACCACTGGAGGAAGTAAAATCGACTTAACGTCATAGCATAAGGAGGCACACGATTGACGAGAAAGCGAAAGGACCACAGATGATATTTTTTGTTACTTAACATTGCGTTTCTTATTGTTAGTTTGCATGATGCATCCATATATATCGAGCAAGTATGCCGTTGTGCTGTGAGTGTTTGAAATTACAGGTAGGACAGACAGGTATACGGTTTTGAACTGAAACTGACAGGTAGGCACATTGAAAGAGTTTATTCGAGCCACAAGAAGCCTACGCACTTTGTTAGTGCTTGCTCACCTATATTGTAGGAAACGAAACAAAATAACGCAACTAACCTGCATTCTGCCTGCACTCATTGTTTGCATTTATGTATGAAATTTATTTGCAAGCTGCTCTACTTTTAGTGTAAGTGTTCAATTATTGAAAGGCGAGTGGTCAGCAAAGTCAGCATTTCAATTACATTTCGTGCATTCCGTTTATACATAATGAACGTTATGCAAAGGGACTGTAAATCGGAAACAATATACGAATAGCGAATATTGGGATGAATGAAACCTGCTAATCATAACAAAACAATGCACATAAGTCACAGGTATTGGAAATTGAAATAACATACAATTATCACATGTAAAAATCTGGCATAATATTTTTACAGTGAAAAGTGATTTCCTGCATTGAAAATAGAAATCGATTGCATTCATTATTGTGTGCCACTCAACAATGCTTTCTAAAAGAGATGCATAATACAAAAATGATTTTACTATTTAGTTCCGCCTGCACAATTTATGAAAACCTGAGCTGTAGTAAATATTGCCTTTTAGTAAAACACTTTGCTGGTTTAACGTACTCAGTCACAAACTTTATTTTACTTTTTCATCGAGTTTTAATATAATTTTGGAACAATACGTATTTTCCAAAATCCATGAGTTAGTCTTAGATCAATTCAATTAAATTGCAATTACCACCCTAATCCACCCCCGCCTGCATATCCACCGCCTCCAAAGCCTCCTCCACTAACCCCTATTCCTCCAGCATACCCCCCACCGCCATGTCCAAACCCTCCGTTTCCATATCCCCCACCACCGAATCCTTTACCTCCAAGTCCGCTACCGCCGAATCCTTTACCCCCAAACCCTCCACCTCCATGTCCAAAGCCTCCTCCCCCAAACCCTCCGTTTCCATATCCCCCACCACCGAATCCTTTACCTCCAAATCCCCCACCGCCGAATCCTCCGTGATGATGATGGATTACTTGTTTCCATCCGCCCCATCCGTATCCTCCTCCCCCAAATCCTGAAAGTATCCATTCAATTAACTCCAGACTTTTGGTTGCTTTGATATAATTTCGGGTTTACCTCCTCCTCCTCCATGTCCATATCTTCCCTCATGATGTGATTTGACAACCAATATTATTGGACCCCATCCCGGTTGTGGGTAATAGTATCCTCCCCCTCGCCCTCCCTTCTTTCCTTTGTGATGAAATGTGGCATTGGAACAATCTATTAGCTCAGAAACTATCACCGCAACTACCACCGAAACAGCCAGCGACACTACAACTTTGTCCGTTTTCCTCATTTGGTACAGAAACATTGCTCTGAATATTTATGACTTGTTCAAGCGTCCAACCTGAAATAATGTCTTCCTCCACCACCCAATTGTCTTTTATACGAGTTTCAAATTGTTTTATTCATCATTCATCCAAACTGCCTTCAGCTATCCTCTATCGAAAGCATTTTAACAAGTGCCCTTTTTGCAGACAAAACTACAATAATAAATCGTGAGATTTTTTATTTTGGGTTTATGCATATTTTTGCAGAATTTGAATGTTTTTTGTTTCACCGGGAGGTAGTGTACGGCCAGCGTAACCCAATGCAATAAAGGAAAGACAATGCGAAATGGATTATGTAATAAAAAAAGTGTCGATTTACCGCACAGCGTGACAAAAATGAAGCAAATGAAGTTGATTTTTTTATTCGCTTTGGTTCCTATTGAGCCCGTTAACCCTCCTGATTCGGCTACTTGAATTAAAATCAAAGCGTGAAAACATTGTAATTGGATTTAGCTAATGATCTTGTTAATTCCATTGTGAATTTATTAAGAATCGGAGATTCTTTCTAATTTCCTGTTCCGGCCGTCCGGCCGTCCGTGTTAGCCAATTTTTCTCCGAAATTGCTGATCCAATTCCAACCAAATTTGGTATACAGACTCAGGTGGACCTCCGACAGAACCCTTATGAATTTCAGGTCAATAGGTCAACTCCAAAGGTCAGAGGTCACCAACGGTCAAACATTTTTAAATAGGACCTATATCATGCGGCACATGATTTTAGGTCCATTTTTGACCAGGATTACGAATCCACAGTCCGTTTGTTAAAATTCGGATTGTAAGGTCCTGAAATCAGGGCCTTAATTTTCGAATCCGCTAATTTAATGGATCTATGCTGTGTGACACATGATTATAGGTCCATTTTTGACCAGGATTACGAATCCAAGGTTGGTTTGTTAAAATATAACTATTTAAACCCTGAAATCAGGGCCTTAATTTTCGAATCCGCTAATTTAATGGATCTATGCTGTGTGACACATGATTATAGGTCCGTTTTTGACCAGGATTACGAATCCAAGGTTGGTTTGTTAAAATTCGGATTGTAAGGTCCTGAAATCAGGGCCGTAATTTTCGAATCCGCTAATTTTATGGATCTATGTTGTGTGATACATGATTTTAGATCCGTTTTTGACCAGGATTACGAATCCACACTCCGTTTGTTAAAATTTGACTATTTAGGCCCTGATTTGGGCCCTTAATTGTTAAATTTTCCAAATTAATGGATATATCATGTGTGACACATGATTTTAGGTCCGTTTTTGCCCAGGATTACAAATATGATGTCCATTAGTTAAAATTTGACTATTTAGGCCCTGATTTGGGCCCTTAATTGTTAAATTTTCCAAATTAATGGATATATCATGTGTGACACATGATTTGAGGTCCGTTTTTGACCAGGATTACAAATATGATGTCCATTAGTTAAAATTTAACTATTTAGGCCCTGATTTGGGCCCTTAATTGTTAAATTTTCCAAATTAATGGATATATCATGTGTGACACATGATTTCAGGTCCATTTTTTACCAGGATTACAAATATGAGGTCCATTTGTTAAAATCCGTTTATTTACGGGCCGAAGGCCCCGCCCCGGGGTTCTAATCTCCGATTCTTAATTACTGCATTTGCTATTGCTTTATTAAGAAATATAAATTAATCTTGCACAACATTTTCCAACTACCGTTTACTTTTGTCTGCTTATTTTTGAACTGGTACGAGCATATTGACAAGTTTCATAATATTGAAATTAGGCACGACACACACAGTTTGCGTTTGTAAGCTTATTAGTAAAGTTTTGCTGTAGACGAAACGCAACTTACACCACCACAATCCATGTCCTGTCCATATCTTGAAACATGTACTTTTTTCAAGAAAATTGTACTTACCTAATCAGGTAGGAACTAAGAACTTATATCATCACCAGATTTTTAGCTCTGGTTTGGGAACAGGCGGAATTGTACGAGTTTCGCAATAAACTATCGCATTGTTCAAAGTTTCATTTCATTATTAATTCTTTTTTAGTTTATCATGTTCTTAATTCTAATATATGACAGTTAACGCTATGTACTGATTTCAACCTGGTTCCATCATTGTGTTATCGCATTTGTAATTACTAATTAGATGCTGTAACCGCTAGCTTATACATTACACCTTAAGTTGAATGTTATTCAAAATAAAGACTATTTTATTTTTTGTTGTGCTGTTACCTTTAGAAGTAATAGAAATTCGAGTCTCCGTTGTAAATTGTAAAAATAGTTATATTATGTAACTTATTTATATGCATAGGTAGTTGCAGTGCAGAGACAATCTTTTACTGAGCTATTGGTGTTAAAAGTTAAAACATCGGAATATTGCGCTGGTTAGATATTTGATGTCAAATAATTAAATCCATTAAATCCTTCCTTTATAGAATATAACAGTGTTATTTGACATGTATTAAAGGCTAATAAATGAATACATTTATAAGTTCATAGCAACATCCTTCTACGTTATCCATCAATGGAAAACACCATATTTTTAATTCTATTTCTCAAAACCTGAAAGCTTAAAAATTTCTAATATTGAAAATACATATTAATATTATGCGAAATAGTATTTTAATTACAATATCAAATGTGCACTGTCTATAGTATTGATTAACTGCATTAAATTTCGTATATAAAACTGTCAACAATAATTCTGCAAGTCATTTCCAAATACCTTTTAGTATACATTACATTCATTACGGTAGTAACCCATGACGAGTAAAGCTTTGTTTAAAAAATTTTCACAGTTGGTATTGACCTGTAAAATCCAAGCATTGAAAAACTTTTTTTTCAGATCCATCTTTTGTTATACATTATATAACCCATAATGTAATAAAGCAATAGCAAATGCAGTAATTAAGAATCGAAGATTAGAACCCCGGGGCGGGGCCTTCGGCCCGTAAACAAACGGATTTTAACTAATGGACATAATATTTGTAATCCTGGTCAAAAATGGAACTAAAATCATGTGTCACACATGATATATCCATTAATTTGGATAATTTAACAATTAAGGGCCCAAACCAGGACCTAAATAGTTAAATTTTAACTAATGGACATAATATTTGTAATCCTGGTCAAAAATGGAACTAAAATCATGTGTCACACATGATATATCCATTAATTTGGAAAATTTAACAATTAAGGGCCCAAATCAGGACCTAAATAGTTAAATAAAATGGACATCAAATTTGTAATCCTGGTCAAAAACGGACCTAAAATCATGTGTCACACATGATATATCCATTAATTTGGAAAATTTAACAATTAAGGGCCCAAATCAGGACCTAAATGGTTAAATTTTAACTAATGGACATCAAATTTGTAATCCTGGTCAAAAACGGACCTAAAATCATGTGTCACACATGATATATCCATTAATTTGGAAAATTTAACAATTAAGGGCCCAAATCAGGACCTAAATGGTTAAATTTTAACTAATGGACATCAAATTTGTAATCCTGGTCAAAAACGGACCTAAAATCATGTGTCACACATGATATATCCATAAAATTAGCGGATTCGAAAACTAAGGCCCTGATTTCAGGACCTTACAATCCGAATTTTAACAAACCAACCTTGGGTTCGTAATCCTGGTCAAAAACGGACCTATAATCATGTGTCACACAGCATAGATCCATTAAATTAGCGGATTCGAAAATTAAGGCCCTGATTTCAGGGCCTAAATAGTTAAATTTTAACAAACAAACCGTGGATTCGTAATCCTGGTCAAAAATGGACCTATAATCATGTGTCACACAGCATAGATCCATTAAATTAGCGGATTCGAAAATTTAAGCCCTGATTTCAGGACCTTACAATCCAAATTTTAACAAACGGATTGTGGATTCGTAATCCTGGTCAAAAATGGACCTAAAATCATGTGCCGCATGATATAGGTCCTATTTAAAAATGTTTGACCGTTGGTGACCTCTGACCTTTGGAGTTGACCTATTGACCTGAAATTCATAAGGGTTCTGTCGGAGGTCCACCTGAGTCTGTATACCAAATTTGGTTGGAATTGGATTAGCCATTTCGGAGAAAAATTGGCTAACACGGACGGCCGGACGGCCGGAATAGGAAATTAGAAAGAATC
The DNA here is from genome assembly GCA_029691765.1 of Entomobrya proxima. Taxonomy (NCBI): domain Eukaryota; kingdom Metazoa; phylum Arthropoda; class Collembola; order Entomobryomorpha; family Entomobryidae; genus Entomobrya; species Entomobrya proxima. The sequence continues at coordinate 6,396,065 of CM056169.1, forward strand.
TTCGATTCTTAATAAGAAAGTCAATACCTTGAGATAGAAACAAGGGCATCGTAGCTCTGTCTACCGTAAAAAACGGGTATGCAATTTTAAGATACAAAGACTTAGGACAACTTCGAAAAATTTATGCAGTTCAGATTTTCTATATGTTAACTTTTGGCCCACCGTAACAAACTTTTGTACAATTGCTGTAAACTCGCCTGCTTTGTAAGATTCTACTTGTATTACCGTAACCGAGACAATCCAACTCAAAATTGCAATTATAAGTGCAAACATAAATTAAAACGGAGTTTCGACCAGCCGTTAAAGCATAAGACATGCTTAAAAATAAAGTCATTAGAACGATAAAGTGGAAGGATACTTGGATACAGCCAACTATATCATTAACTAATGTATTCATCAATTGCCCAGTTCTATAGTACTTTGTAATATCAGCTTGGGATAGTAAACCACAATACGTGGTTTTCACAATGTAATTAACTTTAAATATGCTAATCACATTTCTGTGTGTTGCCACTGGAGTTATACTTTTAAAGTAAGTATTGAACAGTGCCAAGTAGATAAGAGGTATTTCTATTGTCCGTGTTACAATATTTGTTGCCACGGCTATAATCCATAAAGATGCAATCAAAATGGGAACACTTTCATAACTTAAAATGATTTCTATCTCTAATATATCTTTCACAAAAACGTGGACTGGATGAAATTTCAATAAAAGACTTAAATTTATCCAAAACGGGAACAAAAGACTAAACATCACAATTACACAGTTAGCAATCCTATCATGTAAAATAAGACTTTGTTTATTCCAAGTAATGGATCATGTTCACCATCCAATAAAGTTGACAATACATATCCGGTCAATACACAGATGAAGGTCCATCCGAAATTGGTGAACAATGAAGAAGTCCAAAGGGCGTAGGTTGGTGGGCAGTAAAACTCTTGGATTTGAGTGTCCCAACATATTGTTGAGCAGCCAAGGAAGTACGTGCAGTAGCGAGCGTGATAACCAATCAATTTCTGTGCTTTATGCCCTAACATGTTTTAAAATGATTAATTCACTTGTAAAATTATTATTACTGAAAGTAAATTAATTGATCTGTCAAAATATGTATAAATAAGTAGGTGTAGTATGAAGAAGTTAAGCAATTTTCAATGAGATTCTGAGATATACCATACTACCATACCACTTCCTGTGTCTTGTTCTTAATAAGAACTTCTTATAATGACATTCTCGTTATTTTGAATTCGCATACCTATATATGAAATACGTTTTGTCGCTAAATCATTTAGTATAGAAATCGTTACAATAAATTATCTAATTCTCTGATACTGATATTGACCAAATTATAGATTTGCACATATAATACACATTTAATGTAATTATATAATATTGAATTTATTGAATTACCTAGCATTACAAGTCCCAGGGCTTAAGAAATTGTGAAATCAGAAGCGTAAAAATAGAAATGTAAAAATATAATTTGTAATGTAAAATGAAGTTTCTTAAATTAAAACGAAAAACACGCGTTTTTTTGTCATTCTCTGGACGTCGACGAATAATCCCACGCAATACGAACGAACTATTGTATTTTGGAAATAAAACTTCATGAATTCAAAACCAAACGTTCAGAAAATTGAACATGCTATTCACTGAAACATTTTGGGTGATATACATTATTATATCGATTGAAAAATCTGGGTCAGTTTTTGATGTGCTCACCCAATTTTTTTCGCTTAGAGGTCTCACCAGTATTGGTATACTAATTCAGGTTCAAGTTAAGGATGTAGCCATTTAAGCTAAACCTATTATGATGTATGAGTTAAGGTGCCTTGTATGCTTCTCTAAAATTGAGTTGCCCAACAATAAAAAAGTGGTGGAGAAACAAAATCAAACCGTATCAAAATGTTGTTCGTGACTGGCCTTATTTAAGGTGATCAATTCTTCGTTTTTCGTATTATTCATTATTATTTTTGCAAACCTGGCATTATGAATCTATGAAGCCTCTTTGTAGGGTACCACTCCACTGAAGCACAATATGAAAATATGTGTAATTTTCAGCAAGTTGCGTATGACAATGTCGATTAGTGGGTATCATCTAAACCACAGATCGATAAACTTAAGGCGTCAGCCCTTAAAGATTTTACCTGTGTTGTGACATTAACAATGATATATTTCTGATGCATTAAAATTACTATATTATACTCTTTATTTTTGTATCTGTTTATATCAAAAGAAATTTGGAAGCACAGATTTTTTTAAAGCTAGAAAATTCTCCTAATCTAATAAGCTGTCATCATCTCAGAATTCCCTCCGTGAACACTCTTTGGAATATCTTTGGCAGTTCAGTAACTTCCATGCACACAAACCCTTTTCCTACAGGAAGTGCCTCTTGTAGTCGAACCGCTTGATCTCCAATACTTCCAATGAAAACGCAGTAAGCTTGTACCTCATCCGCTCCCGGCGAAGTGAGTACACGTCCAAATTCTCTAGCACTTATTCCATATCTCTCTAAATTGGCATCCTAAAAAATTCCGAAACAGATCAATATCAATTAAAAATCCAGACAAGAAAATTAGTCCTTTGCTTTAAAATTAACATAAATTCAAAACGTACACTTAGCACCACCAAAAACACCTCATCATGCTCCTCCTTCAACTTTTGAAGCTGCTTCAAGCTCCAAGCTGTAGCCTCCAACGTATGATCCCCACTCATGCAAAATTGGCTGTGAAGAAATGCCTGTTTCATCACCTCCAGTCTGCCTTTTTCCTCTTTCAACTTTTCGTCTTTCCCCTTCACCTTCCAATCGTATTCATCCCCCGAGTGTCCATAAATCTCGTACTGAAACATGTGCTCGTAACCCGCAAATGCTTCCATCACCATGAGTACACAAGAGAGCATTCTGTCTAGTCGACCATCCATTCCATTAAATCTGTACATACTTCCAGAACAGTCTACCAACAACCTTAACAACTTGGGTTTCTCTTGGGGATCACCCATTTCCGGATCCATGTCTTGTCGCTGTCTATAAACATTCTTATCGCCGATAAGCCCTTCGATCAACTTTTGATCATCCAAATCCCCTGTGGTTTGATGCTTTACCCACTTCCTCTCTTTACTTTTACTTTGTACACTTTCCAATACATTCCGTAGAGTCTGGATTTGTGGTCTTATTGGGTTTAAAAAGTCCTGATAAACTTGACCATCATGTTTGGACATCTTGAGTTCTTTCAGCTTTTGTTCGTACAACTGCTTACTCAATTCCCTTGCCTTTTGAAGAACTTCTGGGGGCACACTGGTTTTCACATCCGGACTTACTTGAAAAACTGGATTACCATCGGTTAGTCTGTAGGGTCCGCCAACACCTCCTAGCCCTGCCGTACTCATACCTCCGCTGCCTCCCGCCCAAGTGTTTCCTCCTACATGCGGAGCCCCAGTGGGGTCAAACTGACCTTCCTTGGGATCCCTAAACTTGGAAAAGTCCGTTCTTGGCGATTCACCCCCTTCTTCTCCGCCCTTCCCCACCTCTTGTATCTTCAGGATTGGTCCTTCTCCTTCCTCGTCTTTGTGTCGTAGCACTCCGGCAATTCCCAAGTTCCCTTCCACCGCCCTCTCTACTACCTTCCACACATCCTCACTCCACCTGTCAAAGTCAAACACATTAGAAAACGCCCCACTCCAATCCCCTGGAAATGCTTGGAGATGCTTAACCACGTGAACGGCTTCTCGGGTACTGTACGGATAAGCCAAAACGCCTTCATCGCTCAAAGCTCTTAATTCTGCAAATATTTTTGCAATCTTCTGTATATCTTCCTCGGGAACATTAGGTCCGTAGCTTTTCAGCAGTTGAATTTCACTTTCAACACTGGGGTTATCCACGGGATGCACGCTAAACAGATGCGACAACACACTGTAAAAGCTATTGCCCAAAAACGGGAATCCGGGCCTATTGGCTAGAACCATCATCCTAAAATCCGGATGAAGCTTTATCGCATTCTCTTGTCCAGTATCTTCTTCACGACTAGTTATCACCCGACCATCACTTAGATGCATTTCTCCACGCTCTGCCAAAGTCTTCAGAACAGCAGTCACATGAGCTGGCGCCTTATCAGCTTCATCAACTACCAAGACAAGTCCATGTCTGGCTGCATTCACCAAGGGGCTGTCGTCCGTTACAATGACTCCATTTTCTATCCGTTGGCTAGTCGTTAAACTTTGTACTGTTGTGTCTCTGTGGAGCTGAATATATTCCCTGGGGCGATTCAATAACTCTAAAAGTCTATCCACAAGCTTGTTTTTGCCTACCCCTTGGTTTCCAATTACCAGCAGGTGATCCCTTCCGTGAATAAAGGCGTCAGCCAAACTCTCCAACAATTCCAGATGTTGGTCAATATCAAAAAATGTTCCTCCTTTAGGAATTTTACCATTAAATTCAGTGTCTGCAGAGACGGGTGCCTCAACCCTACCAATTTTTACTTTGTCCCCAGTTACTTCTACAACCTTCTTCGTCCCATCCTTCCTTTTTTGCTTTGTAATCCCTGCACTTTTTAAAATGTCCACCAGCAAATCTCTTTCCATCATCGGCAAAAACATGCCTAATGCCGCATTATTCACTTCTCGAAATAGGTCTACTTGTTCCCCTTGTCTCTCCATCCTCTGCGCTATTCTTTTCACTTGTCCTACACTCAATGCTCGCGTCAAACTTTTGCACGCTTTGTCTCCCTGATCCCCTCTTCTTCTCAGCTCTTTTGTAACCCTCAGCAAATCTCTTGCATTTGTCCCCGCTACACTTAGTTCATCCTCAGCAGCCATATTCACCGGAAATGTAAGAAAAACGGAACTGATATCTTCATTTAACTCCATTTCTCCACTATCGGCAATAGCCAGGAGCTTAAAGTTCGGATGTGCCTCTAAAATGGATTCACCATCAGGTAAAATTACCCGTCCATCTTGCACCAGCTTTCCAAGAACACTGTATACGGAAGCGTGCAAACTTTGAATTCCATCCAATATACAGATTTCTCCTTTTCTGGCACATTTTGTCAAAGCATTATCATGCCACAAAGTGTTGCCTTGAGTATCTGTGGTTCTGGTTTGGAACAACTCCCGGGTGCTCATATCCTTGTAAACTTGTATGACTGTGCATCTTCGCTGCAACAAGGTTTCCAGATAACTTGCCACCGTACTCTTGCCAGATCCGCCAGGACCGTAAAGTAACGCAGCTCTCTGGCTGTTCTCCAATCTGGTAAAAGCGTACAGACTGGATAAGGTACTTAGTTGTGAAGGCAATGGGGAGGGCTTTAGGGAATCTCGAACTTCCTTGGAAACTGTCATTTTCGAGGAATCAGTAGGATCCCCCAAGTGCTGCGTCACTAAACTTTGTACTTGCTTAGATTCAAATGGATACATCATTGCAAACACGGGAGGCAGTAGCTGATTAGCAGACGATGACGATAATCTTTGCCAGAGATTATTATTACTGCTATTGACTAACTCCTTAAATAAACGTGTTCCATCAAACAGATTATCAACCACAAACCATGGCACTTGCTTTTCATCATCTAAGAATGCTTGTGACTGAGGACCCCGTCTCTCCTGATAGTCATGATCCCGCATTAAATTAATAGCATAACCAAGATCTACCATTCGACGAATCGCGTCTTCGATTGGTGCACTGACGGAAGAAGAGGATGTGGAAAGATTTTTGAGCAAAACTGAAATAATTTCGTCTCTAGTAATGCCACCTCCCACATTTCGAGCTTGGAAACGGGAGCGCAGGGGAGGATCCAAAGGATTTCCTTTAAAGGCAGGTACTGGCAATCCTAGTGCTATAACACTGAAACATGACATATCAAAATAGAAATAGACCTGTCTATTAAGTAGAATATCGATAGTAAGCTGCCTCAAACTCCTACCGAAAGTCTTCATGAACACGTTCCAGCTTCCAGCGCTGAACAGTTTCCAACCCGTGTTCCTTAACAAGTGTATCGTAACGCTGATGCGGAATCAAATGGCGACCGTCTTCCAAATGCATTTCCCTATTTTCCAGTAGGTTGTTTAGCAACGGGAGCACGTTCCTCTCTGCCTTTTCGATTCCGTCTAAAACCAACACATGACCATTCAGCGCGCAGCGTACAGAAGCCTAGAAATAAATCAATTAGCCAGATCATTAAAATTCCTTCCAGAATTAGATTCCACCTTAACTTATTAACTTTTCTCACATTCCACAAACCTGGTCATGATAAATCACCGACTTATCCTTAATCTCCCTCCTTTGCTTAATATCGGCCTCTGTCGTGTCCCTCGAAATCTGCACCATTTCCATTTCCCTGGACATTACATACCCGTATAGTTTCACCAATCTACGCTTGTATCCCCCGGGAGGTCCAATCAGGAACATGTCCTGCTTCATCAGTTCCTTCTTCACCATCCATTCCAGGTGACGAATGTCCGTAGAAGTAAGGTAGCGTTCTAATGGATTTTGAAACTGTGGCACCAACCTGGCATTTTCAGGTGCATTAGGTATCACCTTCCTGATTTTGCCAAGGGTTACTTCATACGGATATTTATTGGGTTGCGGTGGAAACGCATGACTGGAATACCATCTTTGAAGATTAGGATACGGAAAGCACCGGTGCGAGAACCGGTGCCGGGTGGGGGAAAGGAGCCTGAAAAGAAGTAGGGACTTATGGGGGCTCATTGTAAATTGGCTGTCTAAAAACTTGTCATAATTTTATATTAAAATCTAAAATTACTTTGTACAGAAACCGGACACGGCACAATTTTGAGCAGCAAACTAGATTGCATCATCATGTGTGTTTGTCTTCAAGCCACCTGATTTTGTTTTAGGAGGCATTCATTACACATTTTACCAAAACATGTCCGTTGGTTTACCTACAATATTTAAATAATTTCAAGTTTAATTATGCTTTTTTATTGATATAAAACTTAATTAGGGCAAAAATGTTGACTGCATGACAATTATTGGTCATATTTGGTGGACAGTCTCGGCTCTAGCATCATGCAACATTGACAGATGATCGGGGAACAAAACAACAAAGTCCAAGTCCAAAGTCTAAAAGCTCAAAGAACTGTTTTGTTTTCACGAAGAAGTCAGCAACATGAAATCTGGTTTAGAGATAGATGACATTTAGGATAATATGATTATCATGCTTATACATTATACATGCTAGTAATTCTTATAATTCTATATAAAGGGAAGTATTTTGTTTGCCTTTAAATGTTTTAAAAGTTTTATGCGTAATGAACTAGCTGTGACATGTATACAAATTATGTTTATGTTTACGTTTTTGCAGTTTTACAAATGAATGGTATATTATGGGTCACATTGCTTTGCAATTTAATAGAACTTCCGTGGTCAATATTATATTAGTTAATGTTAACTTGTTAGCTTGTTTGTCTCCGTTGGATACATTTTATGTATTTTGCTAATGTCTATCAGTTCATGTAAAATCGTTAATTCAGATTATTCTGGTAAATGCGATAATT
>CM056169.1:6403671-6605626 GCA_029691765.1 Entomobrya proxima
TTTGCAAGTAAATTTATCATTGTTGAAAGTAAATTAATTGATCTGTCAAAATTTGTATAAATAAGTATAAATAAGTAGGTGTAGTATGAAGAAGTTAAGCAATTTTCAATGAGATTCAGAGGTATACCATACTACCATACCACTTGTTTGTGTTTTGTTCTTAACAATCCAGCGACAAACCTACATGCCTTGGTTCTTAATAAGAACTTCTTATAATGACGTTCTCGTTACTTTGAATTCGCATTAATATGAAATACGTTTTGTAGCTAAATCATTAGTATAGAAATCGTTACAATAAATTATCTAATTCTCTGATACTGATATTGACTAAATTATAGATTTTTACATGGAATACACATTTAATGTAATTATATAATATTATTGAATTTATTGAATTACCTAGCATTACAAGTCTCAGGTCTTAAGTAATTGTGACATCAGAAGCGTAAAAATAGAAATGTAAAAATAAAATTTGTAATGTAAAATGAAGTTTCTTAAATTAAAACGAAAAACACGATTTTTGTCGTTCTCTGGACGTCGACGAATAATCACACGCAATACGAATGAACTATTGTATTTTGGAAATAAAACTCAAAACCAAATGTTCAGAAAAAGGAACATGCTATTCACTGAAACATTTTGGGTGATATACATTATTATACCGATTGAAAAATATGGGTCAGTTTTTGATGTGTTCACCCATTTTTTTCCGCTTAAAGGTCTCACCAATATTAGTATACTTGTTCTGGTACAAGTTAAGGATGTCGCCTTTTAAGCTAAAAACCCATTATGATGTATGAGTTAAGGTGCCTTGTATGCTTCTCTAAAATTAAGTTGCCCAAGAATGAAAAATGGTGGGAGAACAATTAATGTATCAAATATTGTTCATGACTGGCATTATTTTTTATCTGCATCTAAGGTGACGAATTCTTCGCTTTTCGTCTTATTAATTTTTATTTTTGCAAGCCTGGCATTATGAATCTATGAAGCCTGCCACAGAAGCATAATATGAAAATTTGTGTAATTTTCAGCAAGTTGGGTTGATATGATATGATTAATTATTGGGTATCATCTAAACCACAGAATCAATGATTTGTATCGATAAACTTAAGGCGTCAGCCCTTAAAGATTTTACCTGTTTTGTGACATTAACAATGATATATTTCTGATTCATTAAAATTACTATTATAATCTTTATTTTTGTATCTGTTGTTTATATCAAAAGAAATTTGGAAGCACAGATTTTTTTAAAGCTAGAAAATTCCCCTAATCTAATAAGCTGTCATCATCTCAGAATGCCCTCCGTGAACACTCTTTGGAATATCTTTGGCAGTTCAGTAACTTCCATGCACACAAATCCTTTTCCTACAGGAAGTGCCTCTTGTAGTCGAACCGCTTGATCTCCAATACTTCCTATGAAAACGCAGTAAGCTTGTACCTCATCCGCTCCCGGAGAATTGAGTACCCGTCCAAATTCACTAGCACTGATTCCATATCTCTCTAAATTGGCATCCTAAAAAATTCAAACAGTTCAATATCAATTAAAAATCCAGACAAGAAAATTAGTCCATTGCTTTAAAATTAACATCAGTTCAAAACGTACACTTAACACCACCAGAAACACCTCATCATGCTCCTCCTTCAACTTTTGAAGCTGCTTCAAGCTCCAGGACGTAGCCTCTAATGTATGATCCCCACTCATACAAAATTGGCTGTGAAGAAATGCCTGTTTCATCACCTCCAGTCTGCCTTTCTCCTCTTTCAACTTTTCGTCTTTGCCCTTCAACTTCCAATCGTATTCATCCCCCGAGTGTCCATAAATCTCGTACTGAAACATGTGCTCGTAACCCGCAAATGCTTCCATTACCATGAGTACACAAGAGAGCATTCTGTCTAGTCGACCATCCATCCCATTAAATCTGTACATACTTCCAGAACAGTCTACCAACAGCCTTAACAACTTGGGCTTCTCTTGGGGATCACCCATTTCCGGATCCATGTCTTGTCGCTGTCTGTAAACATTCTTATCGCCGATAAGCCCTTCGATCAACTTTTGATCATCCAAATCCCCTGTGGTTTGATGCTTTACCCACTTCCTCTCTTTGCTTTTACTTTGCACACTTTCCAATACATTCCGTAGCGTCTGGATTTGTGGTCTTATTGGGTTTAAAAAGTCCTGATAAACTTGACCATCATGTTTGGACATCTGGAGTTCTTTCAGCTTTTGTTCGTACAACTGCTTACTCAATTCCCTTGCCTTTTGCAGAACTTCTGGGGGCACACTGTTTTTCACATCAGGACTTACTTGAAAAACTGGATTACCATCAGTTAGCCTGTAGGGTCCGCCAACACCTCCTAGCCCTGCCGTACTCATACCTCCGCTGCCTCCCGCCCAAGTGTTTCCTCCTACATGCGGAGCCCCAGTGGGGTCAAACTGACCTTCCTTTGGATCTCCAAACTTGGAAAAGTCTGTTCTCGGCGATTCACCCCCTTCTTCCCCACCTTTTCCCACCTCTTGTATCTTAAGGATTGGTCCTTCTCCTTCCTCGTCTTTGTGTCGTAGCACTCCCGCAATTCCCAAGTTCCCTTCCACCGCCCTCTCTACTACCTTCCACACATCCTCACTCCACCTGTCAAAGTCAAACACGTTAGAAAACGCCCCACTCCAATCCCCTGGAAATGCTTGGAGATGCTTAACCACGTGAACGGCTTCTCGGGTACTATACGGATAAGCCAAAACGCCTTCATCGCTCAAAGCTCTTAATTCTGCAAATATTTTTGCAATCTTCTGTATATCTTCCTCGGGAACATTAGGTCCGTAGCTTTTCAGCAGTTGAATTTCACTTTCAACACTGGGGTTATCCACGGGATGCACGCTAAACAGATGCGACAACACACTGTAAAAGCTATTGCCCAAAAACGGGAATCCGGGCCTATTGGCTAGAACCATCATCCTAAAATCCGGATGAAGCTTTATCGCATTCTCTTGTCCAGTGTCTTCTTCACGACTAGTTATCACCCGACCATCACTTAAATGCATTTCTCCACGTTCTGCCAAAGTCTTCAGAACAGCAGTCACATGAGCTGGCGCCTTATCAGCTTCATCAACTACCAATACAAGTCCATGTCTGGCTGCATTCACCAAGGGGCTGTCGTCCGTTACAATGACTCCATTTTCTATCCGTTGGCTAGTCGTTAAACTTTGTACTGTTGTGTCTCTGTGGAGCTGAATATATTCCCTGGGGCGATTCAATAACTCCAAAAGTCTATCCACTAGCTTGTTTTTGCCTACCCCTTGGTTTCCAATTACCAGCAGGTGATCCCTTCCGTGAATAAAGGCGTCAGCCAAACTCTCCAGCAATTCCAGATGTTGGTCAATATCAAAAAATGTTCCTCCTTTAGGAATTTTACCATTAAATTCAGTGTCTGCAGAGATGGGTGCCTCAACCCTACCAATTTTTACTTTGTCCCCAGTCACCTCCACTATTTTCTTCGGCCCATCCTTCCTTTTTTGCTTTGTAATCCCTGCACTTTTCAAAATGTCCACCAGCAAATCTCTTTCCATCATCGGCAAAAACATGCCTAATGCCGCATTATTCACTTCTCGAAATAGATCTACTTGTTCCCCTTGTCTCTCCATTCTCTGTGCTATTCTTTTCACTTGTCCTACACTCAATGCTCGCGTCAAACTTTTGCACGCTTTGTCTCCCTGATCCCCTCTTCTTCTCAGCTCTTTTGTAACCCTCAGCAAATCTCTTGCATTTGCCCCCGCCACACTAAGTTCATCCTCAGCAGCCATATTCACCGGAAATGTAAGAAAAACGGAACTGATATCTTCATTTAACTCCATTTCTCCACTATCGGCAATAGCTAGGAGCTTAAAGTTCGGATGTGCCTCCAAAATGGATTCACCATCAGGTAAAATTACACGTCCATCTTGCACCAACTTTCCAAGAACACTGTATACGGAAGCGTGCAAACTTTGGATTCCATCCAATATACAGATTTCTCCTTTTCTGGCACATTTTGTCAAAGCATTATCATGCCACAAAGTGTTGCCTTGAGTATCTGTGGTTCTGGTTTGGAACAACTCCCGGGTGCTCATATCCTTGTAAACTTGTATAACTGTGCACCTTCGCTGCAACAAGGTTTCCAGATAACTTGCCACGGTACTCTTGCCAGATCCACCAGGACCGTAAAGTAACGCGGCTCTCTGGCTGTTCTCTAATCTCGCAAAGGCGTACAGACTGGATAAGGTACTTAGTTGTGAGGGCAATGGGGAGGGCTTTAGGGAATCTCTAACTTCCTTGGAGACTGTCATCTTCGAGGAATCAGTAGGATCCCCCAAGTGCTGCGTCACCAAGCTTTGTACTTGCTTAGATTCAAATGGATACATCATTGCAAACACGGGAGGTAGTAGCTGATTAGCAGACGATGACGATAATCTTTGCCAGAGATTACTATTACTGCTATTGACTAACTCCTTGAATAAACGTGTTCCATCAAACAGATTATCAACCACAAACCATGGTACTTGCTTTTCATCATCTAAGAACGCTTGTGACTGAGGACCCCGTCTCTCCTGATAGTCATGATCCCGCATTAAATTAATAGCATAACCAAGATCCACCATTCGACGAATCGCGTCTTCGATTGGTGCGCTGACGGAAGAAGCGGATGTGGAAAGATTTTTGAGCAAAACTGAAATAATTTCGTCCCTAGTAATGCCACCTCCCACATTTCGAGCTTGGAAACGGGAGCGCAGGGGAGGATCCAAAGGATTTCCTTTAAATGCAGGTACTGGCAATCCTAGTGCTATCACACTGAAACATAACATATCAAAATAGAAATAGACCTAGGTATCTATTGAACAGAGTATCAATAGTAAGCTGCCTCAAACTCCTACCGAAAGTCTTCATGAACACGTTCCAGCTTCCAGCGCTGAACAGTTTCCAACCCGTGTTCCTTAACAAGTGTATCGTAACGCTGATGCGGAATCAAATGTCGTCCGTCCTCCAAATGCATTTCCCTATTTTCCAGTAGGTTGTTTAGCAACGGGAGCACGTTCCTCTCTGCCTTTTCAATTCCGTCTAAAACCAACACATGACCATTCAGCGCGCAGCGTACAGAAGCCTAGAAATAAATTAGCCATATCATTAAAATTTCTTCCAGAATTAGGTTCCACCTTAGGTAATTAACTTTTCTCACATTCCACAAACCTGGTCATGATAAATCACCGACTTATCCTTAATCTCCCTCCTTTGCTTAATATCGGCCTCTGTCGTGTCCCTCGAAATCTGCACCATTTCCATTTCCCTGGACATTACATACCCATATAATTTCACCAATCTACGCTTGTATCCCCCAGGAGGTCCAATCAGGAACATGTCCTGTTTCATCAGTTCCTTCTTCACCATCCATTCCAGGTGACGAATATCCGTAGAAGTGAGGTAGCGTTCTAATGGATTCTGAAACTGTGGCACCAACCTGGCATTTTCAGGTGCATTAAGTATCACCTTCCTGATTTTGCCAAGGGTTACTTCATACGGATATTTATTAGGTTGCGGTGGAAACGCATGACTGGAATACCATCTTTGAAGATTAGGATACGGAAAGCACCGGTGCGAGAACCGGTGCCGGGTAGGGGAAAGGAGCCTCAAAAGAAGTAGAGACTTATGGGGGCTCATTGTAAATTAGCTGTCTAAAAACTTGTCATAATTTTATATTAAAATCTAAAATTACTTTGTACAGAAACCGGACACGGCACAATTTTGAGCAGCAAACTAGATTGCATCATCATGTGTGTTTCTCTTCAAGCCACCTGATTTTGTTGTAGGAGGCATATATTAGTCATTTTACCAAAACATGTCCGTTGGTTTACCTACAAAATTTAAATAATTTCAAGTTTAACAATTTAATTATGCTTTTTTATTGATACAAAACTTATATGGCAAAAATGTTGGCTGCCTAACAATTGGTCATATTTGGTGGACAGTCTCGGCTCTAGCATCATGCAACATTGACAGATGATCGGGGAACAAAACAACAAAGTCCAAAGTCTAAAAGCTCAAAGAACTGTTTTGTTTTCACGAAGAAGTCAGCAACATGAAATCTGGTTTAGAGTTTAGATGACATTTAGGATAATAATATGATTATCATGCTTTTATGGCACTTCTTTATAAATTGGAATGCCCATGGGTTTCTTAAAGTAACTTTCTTTGCTTATACATTATACATGCTAGTAATTCTTATACGTAATTCTATATAAAGGGAAGTATTTTGTATGCCTTTAAATGTTTTTAAAATTTTATGCGTAATGAAGTAGCTGTGATATGTACTATACAAATTATGTTTATGTTTACGTTTTTACAGCATTATTTTTTAAAAAAATGAATTGAATGAATTGAAGTACAAATGAATTGAATGTAATATTATTGTACACATTGCTAAGCAATGATTGCTTTGCACTTTAATAGAACTGCCGTGGTCAATATTATATTAGTTAATGTTAATTTGTTAGCTTGTTTGTCTCCGTTGGATACATTCTATGTAATTTGTTAATGTCTATATCAGTTCATGTAAAATCGTTAATTCAGATAATTCTGGTAAATGCGATAATTCCGATGTACAAAGTCGGTATCTTATACACATTTGCACATCGGTATAGGCGAGAAACACGTCAAGTGAGACTATATCAGTGCTTCCATATTTTCGTATATCTCTGCTGAGCTGCTTTTGTGTAAGCAAAATTAACAAAATTTCTCAATAATTAAGCTTTTTTAACAACTTTGGCTATCTTGAATATGTTTTAGAGACTCAGTCCTACCATTTGAAACTTTAAATTTTTGCGAAAACTTTAATTAAAGTTAATTGCCATGTTAATTGTTACCCTAATTACTCGCTTCCCTTCAGAGTGCTAGAAAATTTCTCAACGTAAATCCAATCTCCAGAAGAAGCTCTATCAAATCTGCATTTCAAATCTTCTAGCACTCTGAAGGGAAGCGAGATAATTAGGGTAACAATTAACATGGCAATTAACTTTAATTAAAATTTTTGCAAAAATTTAAAGGCTTAAATAGTGGAACTAGATCAACAAAGCATATTTAAGATAGCCAAAGTTGTTAAAAATGCTTAATTGTTGAGATATTTTGCTAATTGTTGGAAAATAATTATTTTTGAAATGCCCATAACTTGGCAACGCCTTAACCAAAAATGACAATTTTTTCTATTTTCAAATCTAGAATTAATGCACTTTCAGCAGAATAAAGTCATTTTTAGGCTTCGGAAAAATATGAAATTGCATGTTTTTACTGACTTGCCGTATCGCACCAAGCTTTCGGATGTGCACGAATCACATCAAAAGGAGTATTTTAAGACCAACTTGTTGTTGCATATTTTTGCATATTTTGCCAATAATTGCATATTGCATATGCCGTGCATATTTTTGAAAAATCTTGGCATATATCTGAATTTTCGGCAAATATTTGAAAAATCTTGGCATATTCTGAATTTTTCGCCATATTTTTGAAAAATGTTGGCATATTTTTGAATTTTTCGGCATATTTTTGAAAAATTATGGCATATTTCTGAATTTTCCGGCATATTTTTGAAAAATGTTTGCATATTTCTGAATTTTTTGGCGTTTTGTTTTAGAAATTGTGAGGCATGTTTACAAAGTTTTAATAATATGTTGCAGAATTCCCAAACATTTTGTAAAATCATGCATGTTTATGCATATTTTGCGATTGAAAATTGCTTGGCAAGTATAAATCGCTTTTGGCGATGTCAGTTAACGGTTAAAAACGTTTTCAAAGCGTGCATATTTCATGCATATTTTGGCAATTTTTGGTGCATATTTCATGCATATTTTGGCAATTTTTGGTGCATATTTGCATGCATATTTTGTAGGTTTTCCGTGCATATTATTCCGAAGCCTAGTCATTTTGTCCGGTTATAAAATCGCAAATATGGCTTGTCCCACTTGACGCGTTTTCCGCCATACACATTATACAAAAATCACAAAAAATTATGCAGTCAGGGCCCTCGTGTCTATAAAGATGCTGGGTGTCTAATTAATTTAAATTTATTAACGTGTCTAAATGGACACCCAGCGTGTCTATATAGACACGTAGCATGTCAATGTAGACATGTTAAAATGTCAAAGGACATTTCGCACTCCCCTAGTTAAGCTGGGCCATGTTCTTTTATTACTATTACATTATCTGATAGAGCTGGTAAAGACGGATTGATGGCCAAAAGTCCCACTAAAATCGGTTAACAGGAGCCAATTTTAAGACGGTTTCAAAAAAATTTAACATGGTTAAATTGGGCTAAAAGGGAAGCTGTACCTGTTTCAAACCCCGTTTTCACTACGAAGTCCGTTGTTTCGGGGACAAACAAAATATTTATCGTAAATTAGAGGTTTTGATGATGTTTTTATATTCAAACCTTAATCACGATCGTGTTCTTCCGTATTTTGGAATAATTTTGTTTCAAAAATACCCGAAAAAGAGTTTTTTAGGGACTGCACATCTATGACGCCATCCATAATGCTATCCGACCCACCGACTTTATCTTTTAACGACTTTTTCATTCATTACGATAATTTTAATGATCAACCCTTACAATTCCTGGGCTATGTGTTAGAGAAAAGTAAGGAAAGTAATCAAATGAGGTTTTTTCATATATTGCACAATGAAAATGGGGATGCTCATTAGAATATTCCTAATGTATGAAATAGTCGTTAAGAGATATGGGGTGGTGGGGTCTTTTCAAGTTATTTCAAAAAGCTTCCGACAGATTTTGCTAAAAACTGACAGAAAATTTCATTGATCGAATTTGTTGCAGATTTGTGTTAAAAAATAAACAGTGCACGAATGCGATTTGCAATTCTCGGATGAACGAAAAATTCATTCTCATTAACAGGCAATGCACCCAGGGGTACATAACCCCGTTTAAAGCAAAGCCCCAACTTAGACTACCTGTGTTTTCTCAGGCTCTAAGAGCAAAAAAATTCACTAATTACGAAATTCCCTATCAAATCCTTGGAATTTTAACTCCATACATTGCAAAGTGCAAATCAAAGGAAGGGCCATGCTGCAAATTCAATCCTCGTCTCCGAACAAACCCTCCACCAGTTCATCCTCAAAATTCCTGTGCAATTATAATATTAATAAAATAATATAATATAATATAATATAAATAATATAATATTATTCAGTCCCTGTGCACCAAGTGGTATCATGTGATGATTTGGCTGAAAGAAGATGCAAGCCGAGTCCAGGCTGAGAACCTGGAATTAAGGAACAATCTGAGAATTGCGAACCAGTATAATGCAACTTTGAAGCTATCCAATTCTGAATTGCAAAAGAAATTCGCGCAAATTTGAAATTGAGAAATGCATTACTGCAAAAATTGGGTGGAATTGAGAGTCGACTGGACAAGATTCTAATTAACCGGAAACTGTAAGTAACATGAATTACAAATTATCTCCTTAATTTATTTTGGGTGCTGGTTTCGACGAGGCATGATTGTTGCGGTAGCCCCTTCGGGGGCCTACAATCCAAAGCAAAAGATTGAGAGTCTCATTGCTGATTTCAACCGGGGATCCTGTGCACGAAGCAAATTTATTTGCCCACAGCCAGAGTGCTTAAGAGTTTATGCTTCAAAAATATCGTGACGAGGACCTTTCATAATGTTCATGGCAAGAAACAGTGCACAGAGTGTGACCATCAGTTTTCTGATGAGCGAGAAACACACCTGGAATATAATGGCCGATACCTGGTTACGGCGGCTCCGTTGGTCCAGGGTCGTTTACTTCATAGTTGACTTCATAGTAACATTCAAGTCATGACCCGTATCCCGGGGTAAACTTGACCAGTCAAAGGTGACCAGTTGGAAATTTTTAATAAAACCTTGATATCTTGTGTATTTTTTCACCAAAATTTTCGACTGAGGTATCATTCTGTTGGAAATTTTATGGAGCACACGATGCTTTAATTTGTTTAAAAATATATGTAATGCGGGGTTGTAGAGTGACGATATTGGGGGAAATTCATGGAAAATGACATTTTCTGACAAAACTAAATGTGCACATTTTGTTTAAAAGACATTTCATGTGCAAAAGAAAGTGTTTACCTAAAGCAGACATTATTTGTTTTCTGGTTTATTACCTACATAACTTCTACCCAGTTTATCCAAAGTAAATTTGTAAAATAATGATATTAGTAAAATGATACTCCGTGCATAATGCAAGAATAATGAATTGGCAATTGGTAACCTTAAATCAACGTGGGTAACCCTAATTGGCAATTGGTAACCTTAAATCAACGTGGGTAACCCTAATTGGCAATTGGTAACCTTAAATCAACGTGGGTTACCCTAATTGGCAATTGGTAACCTTAATTGGCAATTGGTAACCTTAATTGGCAATTGGTAACCTTAAATCAACGTGGGTAACCTTAATTGGCAATTGGTAACCTTAAATCAACGTGGGTAACCTTAATTGCCTATCGGTAACCTTAAATCAAAGTGGGTAACCTTAAATTAACATGGGTAACATTGATTGCCAATCGGTAACCTTAAATCCACATGGGTAACCTTAATTGCCAATCGGTAACCTTAAATCAACATGGGTAACCTTGATTGCCAAGCGTCCAATAATGCTTTTTTAATTAAAAAGTGTGGATACTTCAGTTAAATTTTACAATTTCTGTGGCTCCCAAAAATATCGGCCATTATATTCCAGGCGTGGGCGAGAAATTGGTACTCATTATGAGACAGTGCACCCAGAAATGCAAAGACCACATCTGAAGCAAAGCCCTTTGCTCAATCATCTTTGCCTTGACTGCTTTTTAAGGCTTTACGAGATAAGAAGGTTGCCACATTACGATATTCGTAATGACATCCTTGCTGTGCTTACCCCCTACACGGGAAAAGCCAAGAAGAGGCAGGAGCCCTGTTGCAAAAAGTACAAGGCATTAATAAAATCTCATCAAATCCATTCCTCGTCTCCAGACAAACCCTCCACCGTTGCATTAAAACAAACAAACCAGCCACCACTTCCTCCCGAAAAACCATCCACCAGTTCTTCTCTGGCTATTGAGCCACCACCTCCGCCCCCTGTGCACCAAGTGGTAACATGCAATTCATGCGATGAAACAAAAAAAGAGTTGGCAATTTCAAAAGAAGTCGCAAGTCGACTCCAGGCTGAGAACCTGGAGCTAAAGAACAGCCTTGAGATTAGGACTGAAGAAAACGCTGCCTTAAAGCAAGCTAATTCTGATTTGCAAAAGAAATTTGCGCAAATCGAAACGGACAAAAATGCATTACTGCAAAAATTGGAAATTAAGTCTAATGAAAAGGGCAGTATTAAAAAGGCATTGAAACCAAGAAACCAGTTGCAGATTCAAAAGAGAGCCACTGATTCTCAAAGGATGCGGCTTAATGTGTACGAGAATTGTTTCGATCATGAAAGAAAATTGAAGAATGTGGCCCTAAGTGCAGAGCATTATAAGAACATGAGCAAAGAGTTAGAACAAAAATGTTCAAACTTGAAAGAAGCCCTTGGAATGGGCTTTAAGTGAGATTGACAACTTGCCTCCCGGCATTGAGAATGGCATTATATCAGAACTTTATGCCAAAATGACCAATTTTCAAAGGATGCTCAGTTATTACCTTTTAAGGATCTCCAAAAGAATTTGGAACGACTGCAGGAGTGTCGCTTATTATTTAAGCAAGAACGCGACAAATTTGTGGAAGAGTTAAATAAAATGAATCCTCATCTTTAAAATCAGAGCCGCACTATTACTTTTTTTTGAAATATCTTGGAATTTGCAAAAATTCCCAATTTAAATAAAAATTCAATAAATTTTCGAAACTATTCAAAGATCTCAGCAATTTCTACTCCAACAATATCCATCCAAAACTATATTTTCGCATATGTGACTTATCATTAGAGACAGAGATTATATGCACCTAAAACCCTCAAAATAGGCGCATATATATGCTCCTAAAAATTTGATAATATGCAGCTAAATATGCACTTAAAAATCGAATTTTACGTCAAAATGTGAATATTTTGGAAGAAAAAATTGGTAGATTTTAGAAACCAGGCCTTAATTAACTGTTTTGTACCAGTTTTGCTATAATTGTTTAATAGATCGCGAGTTGTAACCAACTTCTTCTTTTACACTTCGTTGATTCTATCAGCAACGTTTTCGTCAGTTTCTTGTGTTTGACAAAACGTGCAGTTTTACCCTAAAAATATGCATTTAAGGGAACAAAAATTTGTCTTACTTTCAAAAAATGCATCAATTTTCCGCAAAAAATACAAATTTTAAAACCAAAAATGCGTTTTGGCAAGCAGAAACTCAACTTTTTTCCACAAAATATGCACTTTTTGTGATTTTTTTTTTCAAAATCACAAAAATGCCCAAATATGACCGTGCATATGCAATATGCACTTAAAATCTAAAATATGCAAAATATGCAACTACAACATGGGCTTAAAAGAATCCATTGGATGTGATTCGGATACATCCTGAAGCTTAGGGTCACAGGACTCTTTACAAAAAATATGCACTTGCATAAAATCTCTGTCTCTACTTATCATATGTTCAGAATACGGCAAACAAGCCAAAAATTTAATGTAGATACATTCAAGCTCAGTAAACGCTCATTTAAAGTTTGATTGTGCATGAAAGTTACTTCAGAAATGTACGCGGTTAGCCAGATTAACCTCAAAGTAAGCAGCACACGCTAGAACATAAAAACACCTTTGTCGCCTTTGTGCTTCAAATGTATGATGATCGAAATCTTCGGATATTATTCGGCTATTTTGTATGTCATTTCGGTCGCTGTGATTCGGATAGTTTGTATCTACCCATCAAATGACATGAATGATGGTGCAAATGCGTCACATTGCTTCACATACAACTACAACATATGATCGCGGATTGTTTCTCTCCAGCTCATATCCATACTTTCCATACCGTAGTGCTATAATAGCACAATTGACAATATTTATCTTAAACAGCCTTTCAACAATGGTGAATGGGCTAAAGGGTAAATTAAAATTAGTTTTTATGGCATGAAAAGGATGCTTTTTAAAGCAGCGCATTCATTTTTTGTACATAAAGGCTTGTTTCAACGTAAGTGCATTCTGTTATCGGTCATGTAGCACAATGGAGTGTATCAGGATGGAAATAAGTTATATTCGTCCGTTGGGACTCTGTCAAATAAGCTGTAAATGATAAGCATAGCATTCTGTTGACGAATTTGTCGGATTTGTTCTAAATTCGGATTCAGTTGCTTATCGTCGTCTCCAGTGTAAATACAGGGTTTTAATTTAGGAACTGTTTACTGTTTACTCAAAGTGCAATTTGCAATATGTTTCGGTTTCGTTCTTCGTGCTGTCGATGCCGTTCCTGGCGAACCTCAGCATTTTTCCGACTTCATTTGAAAACGGTGATCCCTCTGCTTTTTACCACCCTTGGGCTTGTCGTGTTATCGGAAAACGTGGATGATGGTAGAGGTGCTAATCCAAATGACAGGTCCTCCCGACTGTCCAAGCATCCTGTGGTCATTGTGGTGTCCTTTGATGGGTTCAGGTACAACTACTTCCAGAGAGCGGAAACACCCCATATGGACATTGTTAGAGACACTGGAGTTTCTGTGCAATATATGCGCAATCAATTTGTCACAAAGACGTTTCCCAATCACATGAGCATGGCCACAGGGTAAGTAGTTGTTTATCCATTGCAAAATTGCAATTATTGGTGTACATGTCACTTTAAATGGTTTGGGTATGGTTAGGTTGCATGCTGAAAGTCATGGCGTTGTGGATAATATGCTGTACGATCCCAAATACAAAAGAGCACTGGACTATAGAAATCCAGAATTTTGGAATTTTGATAATGTCACGATGCCCTTGTGGACACTGAATGAGCTGGCTGGAGGGGGACGTCGTAGCGGAGCAATGATGTGGCCAGGATCACCGTTCCCTTTTGGAGACAATGGTACGAAACCCTTCAGGTGTGTCTCTTGGAACGAAAGTTTTCCCTTTGAAACGCGCCTGGATCTTGTGATAGACTGGATCACGGATGAAAAGGAGCCTGTGAATTTGGTCTTTGTTTACTTTGAACAACCAGATGAAATTGCTCATGCTTTTGGGCCGGAGTCGCTTGAGGTTACACAGTACATCACAGTGGTGGACAACACTACGGGATACTTACTCAAGAAATTGAAATACTTTGGAATCTATGATAAAGTGAATGTGATTCTGTTGAGTGATCACGGTTTTCAAGAGGTATCGTTACATGCTTAAATATTTAGTATCTTCAGAAATGTTCAATGCTAACTTACTGTTGCTTCAAAATTATAAGGTCAAGCAGGAGCGTATGATAAACTATACGGCTGTTCTCAAGTCTGGTACGTATCAAGCCTTTGGTTCAACTCCAATAATGCACATTTTGCCCAATGACGGCATGGAGGAGGCCGTGTACAGCAGCTTATTCAATTTATCGAAAAACAAAAACTTTACCGTTTACAAAAAGGAAGATCTGGATCCTTTGTGGTTTTATCAACATAATCGACGAATTATGCCTCTAGTTCTGGTTGCCGAGTTGGGATTCGTCTTTGATGACTTTCAGCAAAATATCGATTTGTATTCCAAAAAGTTCAACTTTACTCGTAAGAACTTTTGAACTACTACTTCTATCTTATGCATAAGCTGAGTTGTACGGGTAGTCATTTGTTTTTTAAATTGTTTATTTCCAGCAAGTGCCGGTCGCACTTATGGTACACACGGCTATGATAACCGAAAGTTACCAATGCACCCTTTTTTCATGGCTCGAGGCCCTGCATTCCGGGTCGGCTATCAGGGTGATGTTTTTGACAATGTTGACTTGTATCCACTCATTTGTAAAATTGTGGGACTCAAACCTGCTCCAAACAATGGATCAATGATTAACGTTTATCAATTACTCAGAAGAAAGGGGTTTGCTATGGGCAGTCCAGTGGGTTGGATTCTGGGTAAGAAGATTTTTCAAAACCTTATAAAAGATGCACCATGAAGCGAAACTCTTTTTTAAATCAAGTCTACTAATATTAGGGGCATCTGTAATTATTGGAGTCACACTATTACTGGGGATTTTGTCAGCGTTGGTGTCGGGAAGGCGTTTCCGGCGAAGACGGGAAGGAGTTCCTGATATGTCAAGCATCAGGTATTTCCTTGCAAAGTTGACTTTTAAGTACAAATACAAATAAAGGCTGACGATGATGTTAAGCTCACTTTCATCCATGGCATGGATCACGTTGGTTTAATGAATCTTGAACTTTATGGACACAGAGAATTTATAGAGATTGGTGGTGGGGAACGGGAAGGGAAGTCCTCCAATGGCTTCCCTGTAAACACCGAGGAATGCCAGGCGCTTTTATTGTCATCTTCCACAGAAGAATTATAATTTACATCCCCCTGCTGCATCTCTCTCATCAGTCTACATTGCCTTCAATCATCCGTCAGGTAGACCGATAGACAAAGGGTCAAAGGTGCTACAAAATAAGTGTTGATCCCTACGTTCAACCGAATTGAATTCACAACTTGCACTTTCGATTTAAATTAGTTTTTTCTACGTACCTGATTCGCCACGAAGGATAGTTATTTTAAATTTCCAAAGACATGAAATTTCCGTAAGGTTTATTCAAACCACATGTGATTTTTTAGCGACTTACTGGATTGTGAAAGTTGTGATCATAATAAGTTTTAAAAGACATTTATCGTACTAATTTCATATCATAAAATATAGACTTTCATAAGAGGTTGGTGTTTGAGATGGTTCCTTATTCGTACTGTTTGATTTAGATGAAATCAGGGATAAGTACTTGCAGTTGTAGCAGCAATTCAAATTCACTTTGAGCTAGTAGTAAAGTTGGAATGTAGTAGCTAGTTAGTAGGTTGTAGTTGTAAAAGTATGAAAATATGACTATACACCATAGCGTGCCTATTTGGAAACGTACAATCGAACTTATTAACTGCGAGTTGCGGCAAATCTCATTATTTTAATAGCATTTATCGGTTACAGTACTTTTGGGGGGTAAATGAGGTAAATCTGAATCGCAATTATTCGACAGCGACAGGATGCAATGCGATCTTGCAAGTTCTTACTGCGTTATGTTCCAATAATTGTATTTTATGTAGTAATTCGTAATTGTTCATTGTTATAAGTTATTTTGCCAGTCTAGTCATTATTTCCCGAATATTTATTTGTTTTATAAGTTTATAGATGTGAAATTCTGGTGCTGGCTATTAAAGGTGCAGGTGCCTTGACATATTGCAGCCGCATATGGCAGAATGTTACCGTTCCTTCAAGATAATATGCAAGTCTACGCCATAATAAATTATTATTAATAATGCACACATAATATAATGATTACTGATTTAACGAGAGATAAATAATTTAATGTTGTTTTTAAGTTTTACATAATGAATATAAAAATCAACAATTCACACAGAAATATAAGCTAAAAAATTATTATATAAATTGTTCCCTGACTGTTATGCCGGTTTTACTATTCTAAAAGTGTCATAATATAACATAATATAATATCAACCTTTATGCCAAAAACACAATAACATGCTACATACTAAATACACCATAATATATAAATATTGCACCAACTTAATTAAAATTTACACACAAAAAGACAACAACAAACATTTTAAAATATAAAAAAAAACAACAAAAATTCAGGTTAAAAAATCATCCCTTACCCGATATGCGATATAAAGTGACTGGAAATTGGATTTGCTCATTTGATAACACTACGAATCTGGGATGCGTTTATAAAACTTAACTTTGTAGTCAATTTCAGGAATACTTTCCAAGTATTTGCATTCACTGCTACTACTACTATTACTACTTCGTCTTTCTGGTAAATTGGCTGAGGGTGCGGGGGTCTCGGGTTGTGACTCATCTTCCTTCTTTCTGTCGCCACCTTCTTCATTCCCATTAGTGTCAACTACATTCACTTCCTCTCCCAATAAATCCTTCCTCAGTTCTTGAACAATTGCAGAATTTTGAAACTCTACAGGTCTGGGTGGGGACACCTCGCAGATTTTCTCAAACATTGGGGATTCTTCTTCCTCCGAGTCCATCACTATTCTTGGTGGAGATACCTCGGTAATTTTTTCAAACATTGGCGACTCTTCTTCGGAAGTTTCCTCTTCTTCATCTTCTACTTCCTCGGTTTCACTGTCTTCTCCAGGCAATCTAATGCTGGCCAGATCCACTTCTTCTGGTTCTGCTTCAGGCGGTGGTGGAGGAGGAGGTGGCATTTCGAGTTTCACTTCTGACCTGGGCGGCGACACTTTATTATTTGCTCTCATTTGTGAGAAATACGAATCTGGTTCTTCACCTGGTGGCAAGGGCTCATCTTCTTCTTCATTTACAATGAGCATTCTTGAACCACCCGGTGGAGAGGAACAAGCGTCGTCATCAAGTGGAGGTG
The DNA here is from genome assembly GCA_029691765.1 of Entomobrya proxima. Taxonomy (NCBI): domain Eukaryota; kingdom Metazoa; phylum Arthropoda; class Collembola; order Entomobryomorpha; family Entomobryidae; genus Entomobrya; species Entomobrya proxima. The sequence goes on from CM056169.1 coordinate 6,421,180, forward strand.
GTGGAGGAGGAATTTGAGTTCTGGGAGGTGAAGGGGGAGGAGGTGGAAGATCACTATTGGATGGCGGCATTGGTGGAAGTGGGGGTGGAGCTATATTGGCAGCATGCGACATAGAACCCATTGAAAGACTGTGCTCCATAATTGTATGCGTCGGTGGCAGAACACTTATTCCAAAATGCGCAAAATTACCAGCAAAAGCCACTGGCGCAACATAAGGCGGCGCAATAGCCATTGATGGCATTGAACACGCGACATTTGTCGATATTACAGTAGAGGCAATTGAGCTAGTGATTGGAGGCGGCGGAGGTGGCGGAGGAGGAGCCCGTGTATCTTGATACGCGGAGGTTTCAGGTTCGGGTGGAGTGACAGGTCCACTTTCATCCTGACGCGTTGTTCCAGAGCTTTCATCCATCATTTCACTACGCGCATCTAGATCAATTTCTAACGATTTTTCACTTGACGATTCAGACATGTCAGAATCTCTGGTTATTATTGTAGAATGCTCAGCGGATGGGGCAATGTGATACGGGTCTTGAGATGAGGGTGAAGGCGATGTGTCCTGAGACGCTTCATTGAATGTAATTAGTCGGGATAAAAGTCGTTTTGGTTTGTCTTTATGTATGTTTGGAGAGTTAGGCATAATTTCCCTAGTTTCTATACTCTCGTGCTTTGTATGGTTTTCCATTTGATCGTTATGATTTGCCGTCCTTTGCACATCTTCAACTTCACCATTCTTGTCAACCTTAAGATACTTGAACACTTCCTCTTCTATTTTTGGACGAATGAGTGAGCTGATTTTGGGCGTCAGGATTTGATTGACGACACTTTCTATTCCCTTTTCAAAGTACGGGGTGCTGCAATAATACAAACATGAACATTTATTTGAAGTTAAAAGTGTGAGATTAGCGAATGCAGCATGAGCATGATTAAAAGTTAAAAATCGTGCATACTCGAGTATTTTCTTTCTCATCCCTTCCCTTGTCTTTACTTTATCCAAATCCTTCGTAAAGGTTTGTAGGCCTAGGTATTTGTCAACTGTACTTTTAATCCTGGCATGTAAATTAATGAAGGCAGCCTAAAAGTTAAAAAGAAATACAATTAACATTAAAGTTTCAAATTGCCATTTTTAGAACAAAGTTTGGTTACAATTCTTACCTTTGTGTCTATATCCGAAAAGCACTCTTTTCTCACTTGGTCATAATCCCCTCTTGTCTTCATATTCATAATAAGCGCATCAACAGCCGCCTTAAACTTGGGGTCATCCTTCGGATCCCTGTCATGCCTCGACGACCTGGCAGCTCCCTGTCCAAAGGAGTCATACCCCGGCAAATCCGAAAAGTGTCCATGCGACCCAAAATGATAACTTCCATACTGATTTCCATGCAGTATGGAGTTGGTCAAGCCCGGATTCTGGAGCAGGTCCTTTTCTCTAATCAAACCTGTAGGCACCGTGGAGTAGCTCGCACTACTCGTCGTTGTTCCTGTTGAGTATCCTCCATACTTTCCCCCTCCACCACTTCCAAACCTGCTCACCCTCTCAGGCCCCGGCGTTCCCCCACTGCTGCTTGCCACTGGGGCTGTGGACGAATAATACTTGTCTTGGCGTCTTTCCCTGTCCCTACTACTGCTACTGTTATTATACTCGCTATTAAATCTGCTACCCCTTGACGGACTTCTGGCCCGATCTTTATCCCTGTCCCGTTCTCTGCTCCGATCTCTTTCTCTGTCCCTCCGCCATTCCCTGCCCCCACGACTACTACTGCTGCTGTTCCACTCTTTGTCTCTGTCACGGCCCCGTTCCGACGCTGAATCTCTGGCTCGTCCCGAGTAATAGCCGCTGCTGCTGCTGCCACCGTTATTAGTGCTGCTGCTATCTCCATATTTTCCGCTGGAGTAGTGGCTTATCGGCATTCTGATACTGGCCGTTATAATTTTTAATTTTCCTCCAACCTCAAAATCCTCCGTTTTAGTCAGCGACCTTCGCTTTTCCCTGGAGCTCCAAACATTGTGACTAAACTGGCTAAACAAAACACAAATTTGAATTCTGCTCCGAGTCCCCTTCTTCTATGGGCTTGCAGGCTAGCATGTACCCATTTGCAAGTACAACAGCTGACGTAAATACAATGCAGACGTCTGCTGCACATTGAAAAACTTTCTCTTGCCCAAAAAAACCTGTTTGACAATCTGGCCATACGGTCCACATTTTGGCGTTTATTTCAGGGAAAAACTTTAACGGACGACCGTTTATTTTGTAGATTAGTTACGGGCCTTGGGTTAAAAATGGTGGATGAAGCGACTAGGAAAACCCTTAGTGGGATTCCACTGCTGAAAACCAAAGCGGGTCCGAAAGACGACCCGAAACTTTGGGTGCAGAGACTAAAGGAAGAGTATCAGGCGCTAATTAAAGTAGGTTTTGAGGAGGAAGGAGGATTTTTAATCAGGTTGAAGGGGGATGAATTTTATTTTATCGTTTTGGCTTGTTTTTTAGTATGTGGAAACTAATAAGGCTGCGGGAAATGACTGGTTTCGGTTGGAGTCCAATAAAGAAGGAACAAGGTGGTTTGGAAAATGCTGGCATGTTCAGGACCTCTTGAAGTATGAGTTTGAGATAGAATTTGACGTAAGTGATGATGATGGAGGAGCTTAGGGACTGATTTGATTTGTGAGAATGTAAAATGGAGTTTGTTTAATATGCTGGTATAATAATATTTCGTTAGATTCCTGTAACGTATCCTACTACGGCTCCAGAGATTGCGCTTCCCGAGTTGGATGGGAAAACGGCAAAGATGTACAGAGGTGGGAAAATTTGTCTTACGGATCATTTCAAGCCTTTGTGGTCGAAAAATGTGCCCAAGTTTGGGATAGCTCACGCAATGGCATTAGGGGTAAGTAGTAATCAGACAAACTAAGTATCTTTAAGCTTAAATGATGAAGGACTAACTATGAGTTAATTTGTAAATGCAGCTGGGACCTTGGCTAGCTGTTGAAATTCCAGAAATGATTTCCAAAGGTGTGGTTACATACCAGGAAAAGAAAACTGAGTAACTGCTTAACATTCAAATGGTCGCAATCATTAACACGTTGATCGATAAAATCTTTACTATTTAAAGTGTGCTAAATCGTATTACATTTCCATAAGTTCATTTTATTTTTCATAAACAATATATCCCTTTTATGTACACATTTTTATGTTCAACTCATTAATCGTACTCAATTCGGATAAAAAGTTACTTTATGAATAAATAATCATCATGATAATGATAAAATTCCAACAGGGTTTTCATAAAACTACACAGGAAGAAGAGGCAGTGGGCTACTCAATGATGGATTAGAAATCGGGAAACTCATGTTCATTTTCGTTTTAAAGTTCTGAGCAATAAAACTGTGGCTCTCCTCGGAAAACAAAAGACCCAACGTTAGCTGCACAGAAGAGAGAAATCAATTAGCAATTGCATAAAAAAGTTAATGGAAATACAACTTTAAATCTATACTTACATGTGTTTCAAACAAAAATCGCTTAAGGTTGGCTTTCAACTTTGGTGTTACAATGTCCATGTCAAACGGATCAATTACACTTTGCAAATTTTTTATCACTGGATCCGCCAGTTCTTTCAGCTGCAAGTGAAACCATTGACAAAATTTGATGTCGAAAATAAGCTGCAGAGCAGTCTGTGGGGATGGTGGATTCTCTGATTTATCTAACAGTTCTCTGTACAACAAAATCACTTTGTTTCCAATTGATTGTCTGAATTCTTCTCTGACGGTTTTGGGGACGGACTGAGGTCCTACGCGTGAGAGTTCATGGCACACTTGAAACAAGTTGGAGTGAAGCAAATGGGAAATTTGAATAGGGACACGAACAGACGGCTTTACTGCATCCTCTCCCTCTGGCATGTATTCTTCAGCAACTGGCATAAATAAGGCTACTGCATCACTAGTCTGCTTATCCATTCTTGCCTTCAAGTTATGGCCAAATTTATCAGCTACATCTGTGGACCACTGTGTCCAGCATTTTTCGCTGATCGCACCAATACTACTTCTCAACTCTGAACCATCTTTTATATCCATTAACTTCCAAACTGTTGGAGACAGATCAGTGAGCGAAGACACAAATCGACCTAGAAAGAGGCTAGCCGCGTTGGATGATGTTTTGTCCAAAAAGAACTTCCATTTTTGTAAAATCTCAGATGAAATGTACTTTTTGAGAGAAAAGTCGCCTAGAGTTTGAAAGTCCCTTAGGAACTCGGCAAATCCCTCCTCAACCTCACCGCAAATTTCTGCAACTTGTGGTGAAATGCATTTCAATTTCAAATCTACGTCTTTGCTGGTACTGCTGGGAGATAGTGTGCTAAGACTTTGATTGTTCTTCAAAGAAGTGGCTTTCCAGATATAGGATACCAGATCAAAATCTTCATCAAGTCTGTTCCAGATAAAAAAAGGCAGGCCAATGAATTTTTTCATACAGAAATAACAACTCGATAAGTCATAAGAAGTACCACTTACTTTTTGTACTTGGGAAAAATTTCTTCCTCCAAATACTGAAACAGTAAACTAATCTTCATTTCAGCAACTTGCTCACATTTCTGCTGGAAAACTGGATAAAACGCATCTGTCCATAAAGAACTGGATGTTCCCAAAACTATCCTCATCAAATCTTCAGTCTTGTCTTTGAGAACACCGGTTGTTGTCTTTTGGTATTCACTAAGTTCTTGAAATGATTCCTCATTTACCAAATACCTTTTTTGTTGAAAACAACGCGTAAGTAATTCTTTCAAGGGCTGTACAAAAGACGCGAGCAAAATCTGGGCTAGTATTCCAGCTCTTGGAGCATCCTCAACTGCCACCGTCTCCTTATGAAAAACCTCTACAACTTTTGGCGAATATTTTACTCCAAAAGAATTCAAACCAATTTTTGGCCTACGCATTTCCTTTACTGCAATATTGTATAACTGTCCGTCTATGAACATTACGTAAATGTCATTCAAGGTACTGGCGACATTCTGTGAAAACATGTCCTTCGCATCAGATCGCAGCAAAGTTTGTTCAGACATTTGAATCCGCTTCGTAAGCAACTCGGTAATAACTTCGTTGCATGTACAATTTGCCAAGACTTGTTTTGCAGCAATGCATTCCGCTAATTTCTGTAAACAAAGCACAAAATTGAACGTTAACTGATTGGATGAAGGATTAAAAATGGATTAATTGAAGCATTACCTCTGGGGGGCTGGAAAAATCTTGTAGTAGTTCATCACAGGTTTTCAGTATCAAGTTTTTTATAGCAATGCCAGTCTCACTTGGATCCCTGCCGGAATTCGATAAGAATGCCCATTTGTACGGTTTCTTGGTTGGACAAAGGCTCCTTTCGTAAAGAAGAGCAACATGCGTCGCCTGTATCACTTTCATCTCATCCAGAAACTTTTGTACAACACGTGGTGACTCCAATGCCAGTTTCAGCTCGAAAGCAATTTCAAGCTCTTCTCGGTTTAGGGCCCTGCGAAAAAAATCAGTTACCATTTTTTAAACTTCAAATCTGAGAGACAGTGAAATACGCAGTTTGTTCGTTCAAAATTACTTTTGATTTCCATTAGATTCGCTAAGCGTTTTTCGTGGAATCGCATTCAACTGGCCGGGCAATGTACTCATGCGCAACCTTAGGGTTCCAAGCTTTTCAAAGATGGAAGCTGAACTGGTGCTCATTAATGCTATTGTATCAGCAGCGTCAATCAAGTCCCTGTACCTTTCCCTGCAACAGAACAAAAGTATCCATTTTATTATTATCTCAACTAATTTCCTGATTTCATGGTATATTATGTTTTTTCCTCAGTGCTTACCCAACAAGCGTTCTCAACTCCTCCCGTTTCTTCTCAATTTCTACATTAACCCTCTTGGAAATCTCCTTCGTCTGCTCCAGCCCATTAGACTCGAAAACCTCACGCACATTCAAGTTAATAAATGGGGATGGTGCTTTCAACTGTTGCGGTGACGTGGAAGACGTTGGTGACACCGGCGATGTGGGAGACTTGGGAGCTCCTCCCCCAATGCTAGCCATTTCCATTGCCCCTGCTAGCTGGATAGCTACAGGCGCAGCCATATTTTAGTCACTGACCTGACCTGCCGTTAAGATCCTCTATCTACCCGACTTATAATGCAGCTTGTAAATGTCAACAGTCAACACCCGGCTCGCTTGTACTTTCCGTATGGTCACTGAATAAACCGGAAATGAAGTATATGGAAAAGTGACATTTGTCAAGTGACGTGACAGCTGTAATTTATTTTGATTACACGTTACACCTTGTGATATGATGGGGTTAAATACCCACACGTAAACAAATCCATATTGACAGCAGTACATGCCACATAGTACTTGCCAGCTGATGGAGACATCAACAACACATCATCAAGCTACCAGAAATCTGCAAAGCGGCTGATGCAGTTGCAAATTTGTGCAATTAGGTAGCTTTCTGCAAACGTCAACCAGTCTGCCAATTTGGGAATCGGGCATCATGTTCGCATTTTGGATACATGCTTTTTGCTAGTGTCAGAGTGCATGATGCATTCATCTGTGCTTTTAAAATCTACATAATCATGGACAAAAACCGTCATTCAAGGAAGTGGTCTACGTCTGCAGCAGTTGACATACTTTCATCTCATCATCATTCAAAATACCGGTTTTCCGATTCCAAGGAAGGATTATTTTTGACTTTGCAATGTAAGTACGCTTTATGATTCTTTATCAAAGCAGATTTACAAAGATGTTGCAATGCGGAAAAACAAAGATATCATTGGAATAATCGGCATTTACGGAAGAAAGACGCTACTGCATTAGTGATATGTATGGTAATGATGACATGCAAGTATCAAAGATGAACACTTTTAGCTTGCCAGGAAATGTATTTAGGCAGGTCTGGAATTTTTGGAGAGGATTACTCACCAAAAAGTTTGGTTTGTTCACACATCTCTATAGCTAAAAGCCAACATCACAAGACCAAGAGTGGGACATGACATGATATGATGATAAATGACATGCATACAAGTTCCATGCTCTGCACAATATCGGGTGATGATAATAGAATGTACACTTTGTCATGTTCTCCGTGTGTAAAGTGTAAACCACTTCTTTGATGTGGATCTGCCTTGTGAAAACACAATAGGAAGATTTCTGTTGCATGTTTTTCTAAAAAGGAATAGCACTTTTTGTTGTAAACGAGACTTGGTCATGTAAAAGAGCAACATTGGAGTCAAGTCAGGATGTTATTTTATGCGAGAATGTTTCATAGAAAAACCAAACCACACAAGGCTATATTATGCTTCAAACTTTTATATGCTTCATTTGATGGTATGAACTTTTTAGCAGAAAGGAAAACAAGTAGAAGTAGTAGCAGCAGTAATATTATGAGCTGTGAGAAAAGCAAGTGCAAGAAATAGTTTAGATGATGTAGTGTAGTCAATAGTTGATAGTGTGTAGTAAATAGCAGCAGTGTTAATAGTAGGTGTGCAAAGGGAATTCAGAACTAGGAAAATTAAAGCAGCGTTTTTGCACTTACTACTTGCTATAAAACAGAAATGTAAGTTGTCTTGTGTGTTATCATGTATAGTTTATAGTGCAGCATAACACAAAATTACATGGCTCGTTGTTGTACAATTTTTTTATTGTTCTTACTACTACATTATTATAACGGGCTTGTCTTGGGTATATTAAGCTTTGGTGGAGGAAAAATGTGCGTGAGTTACTCCAAAGCAGAAGACTACACTAAAACAGACTAGACTAGTATGAGAGTTTTCAAGCATATAATAAGCTGTAATATTGCAGTTTTAAAAGGCAATTCCTTTCGAAGAAGTAAATGAATACAGGCTACTGCACAATGTTTCTATTTTATGGTATCATCCTCCTCATCACCAGGCATAATTGAATGAATGAGCCGTAATGCTGCTGCTACATTTAGCACTTTATACTTATCCTAGTGGCCAAACACATACCACAACTCTCTGCTAGCTCATTAAACTTGATTTAGTCGATTCTAGCCTTGCAAAAATTGTCGGTGAGAAGAAAAGTGCAAAAAGCAATTGTATATGTGAGAGTTAATAGCAGAGCTATCAGAAATGCCAAATACCACCAACCGAGTGTAAAAAAGTAAATATCTGTACTTGACTTGCCTAACGAGAATAACAAGATCACGGCTCATCAAAAATATTGTATTCATGGTTGGGATATTGCTGTTGCATTAAAAATACTACAAGCCACACAGACAAAACGCATTTTTTACTTTTTATTTGTTGACTTTACTTGTTACTAAAAGGAATCTCATTTCAATGATGGAGTGGATAATGTTGGGGGATAAATGGAAGCAATAAGTGGCCAGTGTGCTGTATAATAATGTAGTTGGGGTAGTCGGTGATTTTTTGAAATGGGCAAGGAATGCATATTATATTAGGTAAAAATGTAATAATTATAACGATTGTGCTGTAAAAATAGTTTGAATGCTTTTTATCCATTTAAAAATCTATTTTAGCCAGAAGGCAGAAAAGTGTTTAAAGAGCCAAGAAAGCTTACAAACAAATACACACCCAAGACCCAAGCAGTAGCAATAATTTAAAATTATTGCTATTACAGAACAGAAGTTATTATGGCTAATCTAATTTAGATTTGGAAAAGATTTTGAAACAAAGAGTTTTCTCTTTCAATGAAAGATAGGTATGCAAAAGTTGTTCGTGGACAATTAATTTAGGAAGTTTTCGAAATGATTGAATTCATTCAATTGTGCCAAAAAAAAATTGTGTATAAGGTAGCGGTAGGTTTTAGCTGCTACGTAAGATGTGTTGCAATCGTAATTTGGCATGTGAAAGCAAAAACAATGTAATAGCGCGTGGGCTTTAGTTTATCCTGCAAAAATATGTATTTTACGAACGCAACGTTAGTATATATGGAATAGAATGATTGATCACTCATTGTCAGAAATTTCGTATTGCTGGACATTTAGTCAGAACCGTTTGACGTAAAAATTGAAATGTATGTAAACTTTTGTGTCGTGTATGGATGTTATCTACCAAGCCATACAAGTCATTATATAAGTGTTCATTTGGATTGTGTGAAACTTTACGTATGTGGGCCATGTGGAATGATTTGCTCATTTGCGTTGGGACAACTCTAATAGTTGCCGATTAAACAGCCTGATAAGGAAGCGTTATCTCTTTTGTTACTGTTCAATGAGTTTACGAGCATAGTGTCCTGTTGTTGCAAGCACATATATCAAATGTCTTTGTATGGTATTCTTTCTTGTTCTTCGTATCTGTCTCTGGCTAACCTTCTGCCATGCCATGTAAAATAATACGTATATTATTCTGATAACCAAAAAGCTCAGCGTCAAGTCAGTTCTTTGAAGGTATCGTATGAAACTTTGAAGGACAAAGTATACTGATTGCGTCTTTTGGATTTTTTTACGTTTTAGGAATATGTAGCCTACTAAAGGAGTACCAGAAACTGAGATGTCCACATATAGATTATTGTAGCCTCCCAGAGGGTCCCTTAAAATTACCCGTCATTTTTACAAAGTGGATGTCATATTATACGCTATCCGAACGTGCCTCGTATCTGTAATTAGAAAGTGTTCCTACACAGATAGTTATCTATCCCACCGCCACCACTACTACCGCATTCTTTACATGGGAAAAGAATGACGGTTAAACTTTGGAAGCCAAATATTTGTTGGAAGTACCTATAATCAACGCAATATCTTATCATGTAGATGGTGAACATCCCTTTTCGGTTGTCCCATTGCTCAAGTTATTCCTTGCAATAAAATTAAGGCGGAGCAGCGTCTCCCCATATTGGGGAGCAGTGACTTTGGTCAAAGGTCATGTCAGTAGCAGTATCCCCCTTGTATTCAATCACCGATAGGAGAAAAGCAAACAGATATGGAGGCCAAGGAAGGAGACGATGCGCCGCCGCCCTCTTCCCAGCATCAGCCATATCCAGAGAAAGCAAACAGCAGTGGTCCTGCAGAAACCCCACCTAATACAGCAGCAATAAGTGTTTCCCGTGTGAACGTAGTCCCTGCTACTAATTCCAGCACGAGTAATGGAGTTGGAAGTGTTAGCCCGGTGTCTGACGTAGAGGCAGTACGTCGTAATGGAGGGGATGAGGAAGATCCGAACAAGGGTGGGGGAGGAGAAACGGAAAAGTGCCAGAGAAAATGGGAGTTTTTCCCTGGGAAGAATCGATTTTATTGTGATGGTCGCGTTATGACAGCTCCCAGTATTCGCTTTTGCCTCCTGAGTTTTGCACTTATTCTGATAACATTCACTTTATTCATAATTTTCGAGTAAGTACATTTTTACTTCTTGCATCGTAATTGAGAAGGATTGTTTCAATATTTTTTTTTACTTTTACAGCGCTCCATTTTTAACGGAAAGGCTATCCATCGCTATACCCATCCTAGGTTCGATCCTGTTTATTAGTGTAATTGTAAATATGGTTAAGACAAGTTTCAGTGATCCTGGCATATTACCAAGAGCTTCGCAACAAGAAGCGGACTACTTAGAGAAAAGCTACTATAGCACAAATTTTCGTCCTCCACCCCGCACTAGAGACATTTTAGTTAACGGACAAGTAATAAAGTCCAAGTACTGTTTCACGTGTAAAATGTTTCGACCTCCCAGAGCTTCTCACTGCGGAGTCTGTGACAATTGCGTGGACAGGTTTGACCATCACTGTCCCTTTCTTGGCAATTGTATCGGGAAGAGAAACTACAGGAGTTTTTACACTTTTATTGTGTCGCTTAGTTTTCTAGCTGTATTTGTTTTGTCTGCCTCGATTGCTCACCTTGCTATGTGTAAGTGAATTTGAACTGAAGACATCCAACAAGTATGATTGTTTGTTTCGAATTGTGGTTTGCTATAATATTTTCTCCTTATTTTACAGTGTCAAAGGAGACGGGTAACTTCTTAGAAGCACTTCGTGACTCACCTAGTAGCGCCGTTGTAATTGTAATTAGCTTTTTCGGAATGTGGACTGTGATAGGACTGACTGGATTTCATACATATCTCATTGCGGTTGAACAAACTACCAACGAAGATGTAAGAAAGCTGTGTTCTCATAATATAATGTTCTAAGCATGAAGCATTTGGCTAAAATATTTTTTTTTTTTACATTTTGTAGATCAAGGGTCTTTTTGGCAGAGCTAATGCCAAAAATCCATTCTCGCATGGGAATTTTTGCCAAAATTGTTGCTTTGTACTCTGTGGGCCAAGTCAACCAAGTTTAATAGGTGAGTTTTAATAATTGGACATTATTCAGTGTGCCTATAGAAGATTTGATTTTCTAAAGATAACGATTTTATAATTTCATGCAGATCCTAGAGGCATTGCAACACCAGATTTTCTTGCATCGTTACCTAGAAAAACGGATCCAAACGGGATGCTCTCGTCTGGAAAAGTTCCGCAGCTTACGCCTGCAAAGCCAAGTTCAAATAATGTACAAGCAATTATTCCAAATTGTTCAATTCAATAATTAGTACATGATAGTAATTCTTCACTAAAAATATTTTTAAATTTTTTTATATCAGTGCACTAGCGATCAAATGGGCCAACAAGGTACTTTCGTCGGTGGTACAAACAAAATTTACCGTGAACAACCGTCTGCTGCTCAGTCAGTACAACCGGTTCAACATCAACCGCTACAATTCTCGTCTCCTCAATCCCACGCATCATCTACAACAGAAGTTCCTAATGGCAAGCTCCCTGGTAGTGGGCACTCTTATCCTGGCCTTCCTGCGATTCCCCCCGAAGAAAAGATTTTACTCAAGGGTCAAACTCGGAATGGCGGTCGTGGAGTAGTAGATTATAATCGTCAAACCGTACCGGGTAAGTCCATACCTCGGGACAGCGTGTCCTTCTCAACACTTTCTTCCACCTCTGGTGGAGGAGGATACTCTGCTGTAGTTCGACCAAGAACTCAAGTCACTCTGGGGCAGATCGGCAGACAGTCTTCTGCCCCATCGACAGCAATGAACACAAGTAACTATAACGGTAGCAATAGTGGTATTAGCAGCAGCAACAGTAAAACCCGTCCTCACTCGCTGGCTGGTGACAGGAGATACAGTGTAACCGAGAAAGACAAATTCTATTCTAAATCTAATAGCGTATCTAATTTTCGAAATGTGTCGGCCTCGTCAATGATGTCCTCGTCGAGCCATCAACAACATCCTTACCACAATAATCTTCACCAACACCACCATCAACACCATCACATTCACCACGCTCACCCTCAGCCTCCTCCACAACTTCAGTATCCCCACGTGGTAGGGAACAGTAGGCCTGTAATAGGGGGCAGAATAGCTGTCAAGTCAAACTCCCTCATTTTAGACAAAGTGGAGGCCGGTGATAGAATTCCCAACAATAACTTTGTAACCAATAATAATTTCAAGAATAACAGTTTAAACAGTGGTAGAAGTAGTAGCCATCAAAACGTCAGTAGGCGTCCGCTTAAAAGAGATATGCAAAATGTGAAATTTTTGGGTGGAGGGGTAAAGGAAATGCTTATTCCATCACAGGCTACTTCTCATCAAGGACCTCCAGAGCCAGGTCAAAGAGTACATCATTCCCTAGATAGGAATGTGTATAGGAGTAGCTATCGTTCATCCGCTCGTACAAACGTTGGTAGGCTTAATAGTAGCAGTGGCCATGCCTCTGACTCAGGAATGGTGATTAACTCTGCTCAGAAAGCGATGCGCAGGAGAAGTTTAGCTGCAGTTGAAGTGGAAGGGTTAATAAAGGTTTAAAAGCAAATAACTATAGCCAGGATTTATATTGAAGAATTATATATACCTAATTACCTAATCGTTATTATGCTATTGGGATTCAGTACGTTGACATTGAAATTAACTATGAGAAAATTTTAAATGTTTACTAAAATAATGTTGTTGTAATAAGAAATGCTCAAACTTGTTTTAGGCCTATGGAAAAATATTATATATCAAGTATACAATTTCTGACGTACTATATATTGTTGTCACCCACGTGCAACTACTAATACTTTTTGCCTTTTTCTCAAAGATGATATTACCATAATATGCTTATTTTTTAATTATCTACTGTCTACGTTGGCTATTGTCTTTCGCTCTATCATCTTCTGTGACTTTGCTGTAACTTTGTCAAATTAATATTGACTATATTGCAGAATCTATGCTGCATTCTATTTCTAATCCTTGAAGAAACATTTATAGAGATTTTATGAAAGGTGTAATTTTTTAAGTCTGATCTGACAAAAGAGTTGTAGTTTGTAAATGTAAGTAGGTATGTATATTTAACGACGAATTTGCAAAAATCTGTTCGTGGGATCATGTCTTTGGCCGAGTTTAAATATGTAAAGATCTGGTAAGTTTGCTGGCTAGGGTCCAATTCATGTTCCAAATTGATTGTTGCTTCTTACAAATCTACATAATAATATTGTTTTCGTAACAATTAACTCATTTTAAAGTACTGGCTAATGTATGAATGCATGTGACCATGTAAGTCGTTAGCGTGTTGGTGAATAGTTTCATACATATCATTTTCCATACTTGGTTAATTTAGGTGTAATTGGTTGATGGAACGAATGAATTTCATATGTACTAACCCGCATGGTTCTAGTTTAAACATTACATTTGGTTACTTTAAGTTGTCAGTAAATTCGTGAACATTGTATCCTTGTTTTGCAACTAATGTACATTGATGTCCTCATGTACGAGTAGTGATATTAATTCAGTCATTTTTCTTTCCTATTTTTAGAAGCGTCTTCTGAGGAAATCCCAATGTCACAACAAGAAGCTTTGATTTCCCCTAGTGCTGCATCTACCGTGTCATTATCCACTGTGTCAACATCAAACATGAGCACTAGTAACGACTACGACACTGTCGGCAGTCCACTAGGCGTGAGTGTCAACGCATCATCCGTTCGACTTCAGCAGCCAAGAAACCGAAACCCGCACACGACAAGACGCTTATTTCCCGGAGCATCCTCTGCATCTTCGGAACAATTAGAAGGTGTCGTGGATCCCTCAGATTTTGATGACGATCTCGACATGCCGTCACTAACAAACATTAACGAAAATGAAGTAATTCGTCGGACCAATCATTTAAGAGGAGTTAGCAATAATGGTAACAGAGTCAACGGAAATGGATTAACCAAGTCCACAAGATCCCTGCCGTCAACTTCAGTGGCGGCCGTGATGGGAGACTCAAATGACATTAATAAGATACATGTTTTGGATGCGTCTTATCCGAGTTCATCCAAGTCATCGATAAGCAGTAGCAAAGTTGGGTTCCCTGGCTCCGGTGGTGGGGTGCGTAGTAAATTAAGTAATGGTGGGGCAAGAAATCTTAACAATAAAAGAAACTTGGAATCAACTATGCAAAACTCCCCTTTACACCTAGATACAATCATGTGAACAAACCTGTACTTTTTAATAATGCCAATAGACAAAAATACATCGAAACAAAAATTATTTCTGTGTTCATTCTCCTACTAAGCACTTTCTTTCTGTAACAGTTTTCAATAACCTTTGATATTTTTCTTTGCTTCTTCGTCTTTTACTCTGTCCAATTTACCTCGAAATATTCAGAAAGCGATAAGCAGTAGGTTTTAAGAATTTTATCCTTGTGTCAAATCAAAATGGGACAGAAGTAGTAATTTAATATTAATTTATCAATTTATTCTTGTTGCCATTTATATACGCAAAAGCGATGCGTATGATATGTCTGTACCCTGTGCGTAAATATTTGTAATTAGTAGATTGTGTAAAATTATTTGATGTCAGAACCATGTACAATCTCATGAAGTATTTTGTATTTGGACTGGAAGGAAAGCTACCAACCAATGATCAATGCTTATAATAATTTGAATGTGAGTGTAGCAATAGCGAGTGTCAGGTTAGAGAGGAAAGAGATTAGATAGACAAGAGACTGTGTTCTGTTACTGTATTGCCTTTCAGAACTTGTAGTTCACTTAGTTTGCTTTAAAGTTTAAACAATAGATGTACATGCGTGAGTCAATGTTATGCATGTTTCAAGTATACCTGATGTGATTGTAAGCAATATTATTGCCACATTCAAGAACAAGGAACAAACTTTCTGAGAATTATGCTAGCAAGTAAGTATTGTCAACCATGTTTTTGTGCATTCCAACTCAAGCTTGGAAATATATAAGTTCTAGATACTTTATTTTTGCTTTACACTAACTGCAATCATGTATTCGATCGTTAAATATTTTAGTATTATTCAATTTGTTAAAATAATGGTTCATGCGCTAGATACTTAGTAGGGAAAAGCATTGAGACTCTCAATTTGAGAGTACTTTAAAAGTCCAGCGAAACTTGTAATCAGTCAAGGAAGAATTATAATTTATTAGCATTTCAAGGTGCAAGTTCCTTTTAGTGGTAAGACCGTGAAAAGAGGAGAGTGATTCAATGTTTCTGCTGGACAAAAAATAAGATCAAGAATGAGAAACTATATCTACTGAAAAGCATGCGACCAGGATATGTATCACGATTTTAATAAAATTGCAAACGGTGTACCTTTAAAGATTTAAAGCAAGGCATTAAACACAAGAGTTATACACAAACTCGATAGTGAAAGCCAAGTTTATTCAGATTTGTAGGAATGTCTTTTAGAAATTATTTTGGTTAGGTATTTGCATTCATCATGTTTTGTTAAAAACTGTAGGTACAAAAATGAAAGAGGTTAATCACGAACAATTAATGTAATTAACAGTAAGTTAGTAACTATTCCACCAGATATACTTTCGTGAGTTTTTGCACGACATTTTAAAAGCAATACACGAATTTTGCTCGATTAATCAAAGGCTTAAAACGTCTATGTATAAAATAATATCATATTAAATTATTATGATAGTTTGTAAGATGAACTATATAGATAGTGAATGATTTGCAGGAATGCAAAAGGTACGGTGTACAACACATTTTAAAACTGTATAAATAAGCTATAAGTAATGATGAGTGTAAATTAACACATATGAACGTCTACATGTAATTAATCTTGGTCCACACAATGGGTATGTCAATCGCAGTTTTATGACGCTACAATATTTTGAATTAAAAAATATTAAAACTAAAAAAAGAACAATAAAAATGTGAAAATGACTTGCGTTAAACATTTGTTTGTTTTATGATACTTTATTGCAGTGCTGTGCATTAATATAAATTGGTCTCTGTGTACATTGTAATTACAACCTTCGTTTCATACATGCCTAGCCTAACTTAAGCTAAAAGTAAAACAACCACAAAATCTAAACCTATTTATAAGCCTAAAGGTATTTTTATCAGCAATGCTTTTGTGTCCCACTATAATTTGTAGTCGCCTTGCATAAAAAGCTCCTGTGCCGTAAGTCGTACTGCAAAGAAAGCATCAATAGCAAATTGGTTTTTAGTAGTTTTGTAGACACCCCGGAACAGTAATTTTGAGTGTCTTGTCCCAAGCACAAGTAGCAATTTCGTTTCTGACATGCAAGTTCCAGTCCAGGCCATACACAAACTCGGAGTGCAAATTCAAAATTTCAATGTTTACATCCGAAATGTGGTAGTCGAATATTCTACAAATGATGAAAAGTTGAAATGCATCATGTAATTTCCCATGATATTCCAAGCAAACTTGTCGAATTCGTGTAAGTCGTAATACCTGAGGGACATGTCATATCCAGTTGAAGCCAACACTGTTGGACTATAAGGTGAAAACTTTACTTTTTTCACGGCGTGTCCATGATCATCAATTTGAAAGAGAGGACTAGCATAGTTGCGCAAGTCCCATCCACGAATGGTACAATCTGCCCCTGCTGATACAACTAAAGTGGGATTATATTTCGCCCAGTCACAGGTTAAAAGCTCGTTATCGGAAGCGGACAAGTAAATCTGAGGTTTCTGATTGTTCACATTTAGGTCCCATAATTGAAGTACCCCGTCACCGGAGGCCGTTATAAAATTGGAGGGCGAATGAGGTGACCACACAGACTGGTATACAATCAAATCGGAAACGGGCAATTTTATGAGGGGCCATTGGGATGTAAAGTCGTACTGCAATAATGAAAGGGTATAAAATCATGCTTATTTTTGTTATGAGGGATACCATACCCAAAAATTACCAACAAAAAAAGGGTGAAAGCAACAAACATTGTAATATGTCATAAATGAACAAAGTCAACTTAAAATATGCATACAGTACAAACGGTGCCGTCCCAGGAAGCAGCGAGTAAGGTATTTCCAAATTTTGGTTGACTCCATTCTACACTTGACATTTCTCGTTTATGTCCCTTAAACTCATGTATTGGAACCTATGTGAACAAAGATGGTCCGAGAAAACTTGTAAAATTCCATTTAACAATAAAAATCTAGTTCCTTCCTTGTCTTAATTAGATCAAACGCTCATCCATAAAATCCAATTAGTGGACTCTTTGGCAAAGCTTCATATTGTGCACGCATACCTTTGGAAATTTGTTGCCCAGATTCCAAACCTGAATATAACCATCCCCAGAACTAGCGGTGAACACATTGGGATCTGTTTCTGACCAACAGACATCCAGAAAATTGTCTTTGTAATCAATTCGTAGTATTGGCTTGAGCTGGCCAGTGTTCTCATCACGCTCAATTACGAAAACATATCCAGTTCCTATAAATGAAATATTTAGAATTCATTCATTTACATCGCATTTTCCTTTTGTACTTCCTGCATTTCAAACCCAAGCCGATAATTGGGATTCTTTTATACCAGAAAGACCATAGTCACTTCCGGCTGCGCAAGCTAATCGATGTCCTGAAAAGGGTGAAAACTTAACGGATTGGCCATGGCCTGGTTCCGTGTTGAGCACCGTGGGTGGCAACGCCGTGGGTGATGAGCCATAAGCTTGAGCCAGATTAGCAAGGCTTGTTGACATTCTGCTTGTTATTATGTCGTGGTCGGTCAGAAGAAAGGGTAGTAAGGTGTAATTGTGGATTAATCATTCATTAAAGGTGTTTACTCGGCAAATGTTTTACATGATTGATTCTTGCCACTGCTGAGCCTTGAGAACCTTCCCTGTGGAATTACATGGAATACTGGATATTATTAGAAGCAAATGCGTATTTTTGCTGTGTAGTTGATAGTTATGTAAATGAAATCCTAGTACGGCATGTCATATTCTAGCATTAATGAGATAAATCCCGTATTTACAAGTTTCTAAATGACCATTCTATACATATAGCTGACTACTGATCTGTAAATATCTAAACTTACCGATATAATATTCCGACTTCCTTTGCAACCGAAAATCATGAAGGAAGCCATGCAAAAACACACCTATTTTCACAAGTGAAGTCCTAGTACTGATTTCATTGCAAAGTAATTCTTAATCATACAGGAAAGAATAGCACGTTTTGATGGAGTATGTTACTGTTTATGTGAGGGCGACTTTTTTATCTAGAAGAATCATGACAATGGTATTTTTCCAGAGAAACAATGTGTGGGCAGTGTGGGGGAAAGCAATTTTCTCCGCCCCTTTTCCCTCGCTGCTTATTTTTTATGAGCAAAACATTTATCTAGTACGTATTCGAGAAATGCATTGCTAATTTGGGAGGATGCCATACAATGAAAATCAGTAGCATATGCTAAGTAAGTAAGACAAAAAACAGGAAGAATACTACATAGTTTAGAATATTCCACTTTCCCACATAACGTCCTAATACCAAATTAGCAAATTGATAGTAAGTACACGTAAAGCTTTCACTTTAAACAACTTAAAGAAAAATGTTTAAACTGTTGTTAAATGGTTAAAGTCGTTTTAAAATGTACACTGGAAATTACAAATCCCATATTCTTACAATGGGGTTTGCATCAAACTTTACAAAGTGTTTGCTTTTAGGCTCGTGGAGGGTTAGATGGGTCTGTGCTGTGAACTCGTGCTTTACAGGAATGCTCTTTATAATATTAAATGTGACACTGGAAACGCATGCACAACAAGTTTCAACATCTTCATCTGCCATTTATGGGCTTCACAATCAACAACAGCAGTATAATCACTACAATCAGTACCCACAGTACTACAGTCACCATTCCTCATACTCTGGGAATCCTTATTCCAATAATCACTACAGCTATAACACGTAAGCAAAACTGATTCAATATTTTCAAATGAATTATCTTGTGTTTCAAGAAACTTTTTTTTTCATTAAAGGCCACCACCGGAAGTACGACCGGGTGGAAGTTTATCCCTGCATGACATACTTCCTGCCGATCACAAGTCGTATGATAAAAATCGTCCCCCTAAAAACAATGAGCAGCCAACTATTGTTTACTTTCACGTTACTGTACTAAGCATTGACAGTATCAACGAAGAATCAATGGTAATAATTATTATGATGCTTTAAGTGAAAGTTGCTTCCGGAGAAAGTTATTCATGCCACATTTAATTCTTTAAACAATTCAGACATACGTAGCCGACATATTTTTGGCTCAAAGCTGGCGAGATCATCGGCTGAGGCTGGGAACAGGAAAAATGGATGACCACTACAGAATTCTCGATGTTCAATGGCTGAACGTCAGTGCATTGTCATTATCATAATATTATCCAATTTGCAAGCAAATTGTTTTTCACGTTTTTTCATTTATATAGGATATCTGGAGACCGGATTGTTTCTTTAAAAACGCCAAATCTGTGACATTTCATGAGATGTCCGTTCCAAACCACTATCTGTGGCTTTACAATGACAAAACTTTATTGTACATTTCAAAGTGAGTTACGAATTAATTTAGGGCAAAATAAAGTTTTATAAATGTTATAATGATATGATTTTTGTTTTCTACATTTATACAGACTGACACTGGTCTTATCATGTAACATGAAATTTGAATTCTTCCCATTTGATACACAAGTGTGTTTCATGCAAATAGAAAGTTGTGAGTAAATCATTATCCTGATTTGTAAAGGAAATTTGCAAACATAATTTGTTAAGTTTTCCAAATTGCAGTGTCGCATACCACAGAAGATTTGGTATTTATATGGAATCTCACGGACCCTTTGGTAGTGAATTCTGAGATCGAGTTACCCCAGTTGGACATTTCTCGCAATGACACGGTGGATTGCACTTTGGAATACTCCACAGGAAATTTCACATGTCTCGCTGTGATGTTTGAACTGAAGCGACGCTTGGGTTACCATTTATTCCATACATATATCCCTTCAGCTTTAATCGTAGTAATGTCGTGGATATCCTTTTGGATAAAACCGGAAGCTATACCTGCCAGAGTTACTTTGGGAGTGACTTCGCTTCTTACACTGGCTACCCAAAATACACAGTCGCAATCTTCATTGCCACCAGTGTCCTACGTAAAAGCTATAGACATTTGGATGTCTTCTTGCACTGTGTTTGTGTTCATGAGTTTGATGGAATTTGCAGTAGTCAATCATTTTCTAGGAAGTGGGACTCCGATTGATAAAGGCTATGACGATATTCATGACCTCAACAGTATCATCGATTCACATTCACGTGTAAGAGATATTTGCACAGTTAGTCAGTCCCAAAAATTTGTAAAATGTCAATATAATGCAATCTGATTTTGTTTTTAGCCCCTCAAGACAACCCCATGCAACTACTGTCAGATTCATGGCCAGGGCCGATTATCAGCCACTACAGCCAATTTTACCAACTTTTGCAGCAGTCGGGAGATTGCATTGGCCATTGACCGGATTTCTCGATTTTTCTTCCCGTTCTCCTTTTTCATTTTGAATATAGTGTACTGGTGCACTTTCCTTGCTTAATTTTGTAAATACCTCTTAAAGTAGACAACTAATAATATAAACCATGTATGTATGATGAGATGACGGATATATTTTCTTTGGATTATTTTAAGCATATTTTGTTGGATTTAGTATGACTTTGTAAATATGTAAGTAAAGGAATCCATTTTAGTGAGATTGATAATGTATAACTTTATTTCAAAAAGATGTATTCATGTCCAAGCCCAATAAGTTTGTAAGTTTTAAATGTACAAATTGCTTGTCACCACTGGGCTGTCATTAGACTTCACAGATTGTGAGATGCTTAGTTCTAATTGGGCAAAAATTGCTGATAGTTCGGTAGCTTTGCTCTTCTCGTCCTTTTGCTTGATAACGTTTGCAAAGGGCTTTAGAGAAATGGAGTCAATAAGTTCCGTTTCACCATATGTTGCCAACAATAACGCCGGCTTATCTTGCATTTCTCCATGCGTTAATACTGCTGCACTCACGCCCCCAATAACATTCGGAGGGGTTAACGGATGGCAAGATGAAGGGAGTTCAGCTCTGGAATACTTGGAGCTTGCAACGTAAAATACTTTCCCATCACAAGTCTCATCATTCTGATAGTAGGCCAAGGTATCAGAATGGAAAATGAGAACACGACTGCAAACGTCTATGTATGCAGATACCTATATATAAACCAGACAAAGACTTAGCACCACAAAAAACATGAAAGCCTAATGCAAATGTTTATATTTTCTAACCGTTTCAACGACTTCATTTGCCAGATATCTAGGAACACCATGGGTGTTGAAGAGCGCAAATACAACTGGCGAATCTTTAGCTTTAGCCCCAAGGTATAATCTTGCAACGGGCTTCTTTTTCGGTCGGTTTAGATACATGTCAACAACGTTTTCTCCTTGACCCGTCATAAAAACTTGGGCCAGCAGCTCAAAATTTTTCTCATTGCTGACAAACCCATCTCCAAACCCTGGTACAAGAAGAAAACCTTATCAACCCAATCCATAGAATACAAACTGGTCTCCAGAAAATCACCATTCTATACATACCTACTGCAACTTTACCGACAAATGCACAAAAAACCAGTCCACTGCCCCCTTTCTCCAGGATATTCTGGCCTGCTGAGGTGTTCTCCACCTCGAAACTACAAAGATGACAATGACACAAAATGAATATCCTCGCACGACAAGTGGACAAGGGCCAAACATCATTAAATAGTACATGATCCATTTCAACTACATGTACCTGAGTAGGGCCTGATTTTGAAACTCTTCCTCTTCATCATCCGCAAAAGCCCGAGAGGACTCGTATACAACGTCGCCAAAAGTTGCCACCATTTTAAACACCGAAAATATTGACCAATGTCAATAACAATACTACAAGACAGCGCCTAATTGCAAAAATTTAGAATGAATCCCAATAAATGTCTATTCCCAGTAAACAAGTTTACGTAACGATCGGTAAATTCAATACGAACACTGCCAACTAAATACTTCCCATCCAAAATGTTCTAATGAACTGCGCTCATGATCGACTTGTACAACTTATCGCAACTCAAAATCTGTTACAAACAACCCATCCAATCCATTCCGCACACAAATCAAACATTTTTGCAAGTCATGCTAAAATAGCTGCTTACCTTACTACAGCACAGTTGTCAAACAATCCACAAGCCAGAGAAGTTTGCTGGCACCCAAGTCGCTTCCGAAATGAAACCTTGACTGATTTTAATTTGTTCCAAACTCCGCCACCAATTTAACAAGCTAAATCCCTTCAAAAGCAACTTTCACACCGAATCCCTGCCAGTGTATGCACCTTGTATACTAAAAGTTCTCAGCTGACACCGTCTCCGCTTCATTCACAAAGCCAGGGTACCACTAAATGCCTTTTATTACAACCAAAATAAAAACTTGCATGTCATTCATGTGCACAACTTCATCTTCGCAGTTTTACCGAGTGTCATAATATCTTTTTTCTTCATTCACAAAATCCACAACTCATCGTCATCATCATCATCTCTGCACAACTTGATAATAAATCTTGGCTTTACGATTTACCTTACAAAATAAAATATACACCGGTATTTTACTGCCACATCTCCCCAGCAAGCCAGACGCGAAACTTGTACTTGGTCTCATCTCGCCCCAATTCCTGACTTCCGTCTATTTCCCATGTAAAACGCTATTTCAAAAGATTGTGTAGTTATGTATCGGTGTTTGACAATTGTTATGCTGCTGTTGTTATTGCTGGGAAATGCTGAGAAAATCCATAAAACCATTTTATTTGGCAGGCACAGCTGCAAGGAAATGTGAGCCTCTTTTTCTGCACTGCTGCTTCTTGCACAGTGTCCGTAATTTTTAGCGTCTTTATGAAAGCATCTTTAAAGCATTTTTATACTCTTGTTTTTTTCTCTTTTGGAAAATGATGTCATCATGCCACCACATCAACTACAGTACCACACATTAAAGTAAGTTGTGTGTGTGTACTTGTTTTTTAAAATGTTCAGTAAATCATACACTCAAGCATGCGTTCCATAACATCCAATTTTCCAAGTCACTTGTTGTGTTCACTCACATTGCTAAAAAATTAACTTGCATAATGTGTGTGTATATAGTTGGATTTTGGAGTGTGTAAAAAACGGACCTGAATCTTGTAAGAAAGGTGCTTGCTAACCTTCATCTGTCGCTCTGGTACATATACACCAGAGAAGTCTTCATGATCTCCACAAAAAAGGTGTCTGTGTGGCATGATATGATATATAAACAATAGCCAGAATAAAAAAAGCTGTATCTCCAAGTTTTTTTTTGTGAATGTGTGGTAATTGTGAGCATATATTATAGTCTATTGTGCTTGTGCAGCTGCAGCACAAAACAGCCAGTGTGTTTACTTATGAATGAGGAAAAAATTTTCATTCATGTCCATGCTACCACACACACCGACAGACCGACGAGAGTAAAAAATATGTTATTATCAAAAGTTCTGCAGCAGCAGCAGCTAAAAAGGAAAAGAAAAGGCTGATCACACAGTCAAAACTTCTTTTTTATGAGGATGATGATCACATCACATCTTCTGGTAACATAGAATGCATGACCAGGACAATTTAATAATAAAAAAAGCTCATTATAATATAGACACTGCACTGCAGCAGCAGTAACAGCATTGCACATCTACCTCAGTCTCTGCGTGCTTCATGTCGTCGTCGTCCCATAAAAAACCATTTTGGTAAATCCTAATTAGTAATCTTTGTGGAGAGACGCGACGCGAAATACTGCTTACAACTACGCATAATCCAAAACACACATTTATGTGAGCGTATCATCAGCGTCAGCAGCGTACAGCGTACCAAGTCATATAGTTGTAACATTTAATGCATCCCACACACATATAAAAAGAGTTCCATAAGTTTTGTTGTGTAAATGTGTGAGTATGCTTTGTCCAGTTTGAAAACATTTTTCGCTAAATTGCGGAAAAAAGGGTTTTAGGAAATGAACAAGTGATTATAAATGTACAAGGATTTCAAACAGCTATATAGCCTTTGCTTTAGAGCTTGTGCAAGTTTGTGTAGTTTTGGGATGATTATGACTAGTGTGTTGTGTCTGGAGTGATTGCCAAATTACGAATTGCAATTGCATTTCCGATATTGTACCGTATGTTTTCACATTGTGTGACAATTTGCTCATGATCTTGTAACACGACTGGCAACTCACTGATGCACTTGCCCACTGGAGCAACGTGCAACAATAGAAAATACAATCCATTCTCTGTTCCATCGACCACCTAATGTGTCTTGCTACCTAAGAGTCACTTCCCGAACAATAGCTTTGGAAGGTTAAGGAGTCGCATCTGGAACAAATGAAGTGGAACGCCTACTGGAAGCCTACTCGAATTTGGAGTTGAGAGGAAGGAAAAAGGTAACAAAAGTCAAGATGTCATTGTTAAAACTGTATAGCTACACATGAGTTAGCTGTGACATGGGAGCTCAGTGTCATTCTCTTTGAGCTTAAGTTACTAGGAATTTTGAAACAATTTCCGGCACGAGCATAGTTAGAATATTACTTCCTGAAATGCTTCCAGCTTATCTGGATCATCTTACAAAGCATATAATAATACATGTATGCAGGTGTTGTAAAGTAACGGTGTTCACTTGCAAACGTGAACATGTCATCATATAGGCTTTACCACTGACCTTGGCCTTTTCAATAATAGCTCTTAACTTAACTCTCTTCCTTTCACTCCCAAAAACTAAAAACAGTTTTTGGTTTTGTGCCCACCAAATCCTACACCGGAATCTTTTATAGTAAAGGTGACACCGGATTCTTCTTCTAAAATACTTTTTCGGTTACGGTTACATTGAATTCGATACTAGTCAAAGGATTTGCGTGGAGATAGAATGTAAAATGAATTGCAAAAGTGTAGCAAAAATGTTATTCTGAATGTGTACTTTATATTATTTTTGCATTCCAATTCCGTTGCGCAAACCCATCATCATCGGCTCAAATTCCTTCAAGCAGGCTTTCTCTTCACATCCACCTTTATATTTTGCCATGCTTTCTCCAGTTTCATCCAAACAAAACTGTTTCCAAAGTGTTCCCACTACTACTACAGTGGGAACAGAAGTGTGTTATGGAAAAAACGGTGTCTCTCATGCCATAAGAATATCATGTTACCTCATTGCATGTATATAGTAGTGTTTACAGCCATTATTATATCGTATTGCAGTAATATTTATCATTCTCGTCACCAAATTATCATCATTGTTCTCGTTTTGTTATGAAATCTTCTCTAGTCGATTTGTGTTGGAGAAGAATGTAGTACATAAACGAAAATGGAAGCTGCGGCAAAACTTTTAAATGCTACATAATGTAGGTTCTTTCCAACAGCATCTACAGTCATACATATTATATTCGCCCAGTACACATAAGAAAATGCATATATGCATTTCATTCCATAATCACCCTATCGTAAAAATAACCGGTCATAAAATGTCCAGCAGTAAAACGATGACATGCGATCCACCTAATATTTTTCTCTTTTGTGGATTTTTTGAAGGCGAGTGGAAATAATAATAAAAACAGGGAACGTGTTTTCCTACACGTTCCAAAAAAACCAGTGATGCTAAAACCTGCTAACTTTTTTAATAGTTTACTAAAAGTACCAGCACATTGTCATCACAGAGCTACGCTTCAGTTCACACACATCACAGAGGAATGTAACATTAACATTGTAACAACGTAAGCAGAAGTTGGGAAAGAGAAAATAATGGGAGATTATTCAAGTGAAATGAAATGAAAGCAGGAGCTACGCTATCGCTATACATATCACTACACACCACCACCATCATCATCATTGACATAATAGTCGCCGCCACCACGCAAATATTTTCTTTGTGTATGCTTTCTTTGATGATGACGGTGGGGCTGGTGTTATGTTACATGCTGTTTTATATACCTTTGTTATAAAAAATACCACAAGTGCCGCCATACCGCCATCATCATCAGCGTCAGCCATAATCATTAAACGTATCATATCCCAAGTCTGAAAGAAATACTATGGAGTGCTTATAGAAGTTGAAGAAAGCATGTTGGGAGAAAGTCGATGATGATGATAGCGACAATAAAGGTTTGTTGTTTTGCATGTTTGCACAAAGTGCTTCAACTTTTTTGCGAACCGAGTTGTAAATACTGAACAAAACGAGTTGTTTTCTCTTTTCCGTTGATAACACCCAAGCCCAGTACTAGAAGTACTCTTTGATTCTGTGTGTGAGCGGAATATAAAGTTTCATATTGTCATTCCTTCATTGTTGCTGCGTGAATGCTATTTGTTTACTTTGCAGTGTTATTTGTTGTAACAAGTCATGAGATCCGTAAATGTGTAGTGTTTGCAAATAGCAAAATGAAAAATATGCATTTTTGTGTCATCTGCTACATTTCAGTACACTGTTTGTTTGCACACTTGCAAAAATTAAAGTCTAGTAGTCTAGTACCCAGAAATCTGGCTCAATTTTTTACTGCAGTGAAAGAATCATGATCTGGCACTACATTGGCCTGGTTCTGGTAGTAGTATATGGTAACATGCCCCACGGTGTGTTAGTTTGTTGTTGGAAAAGGTGCTGGAAAGCCAAAGTGCTGCCAAAATGGTATATAATTTGCCTGCAACAATTTTGTAGTGTTACAAACATCTATCAGGCTACCATCTGTAATGCTTTCGCACAGGCATTGACCAAATGAAAGTTGGAGAGGACAAGGAATATGAACAGCAAAGAAAAAAGTAAAAAGACGTATATTGTACTATTAATGTGTTATTGCTGTCGTCCTGCTTCCATCCACTCTCAACTTCCACAAGCAGTAGCAAGTAGCGTTTGCTTTCAGACTTGCTCAAGGCATATCAGCAAGAGACTTTTTCTCGCAGAGAGATGCCATTTAACGGGTCTGCTTCAGTATAGAATCAAGTTGTGCGACCAAGTTTTCTCCCAGTGTGCTTTCGCATTTCGTCTAGTGAGCAACAGTTGTTGTTGTTACTGCTTCATCGGCACTCTCGTTGGCGAAAAGTGCAAACGTTTACACAAGCATGCTTGCAAAATATGTAGGAGAAAGGAAGCAGAAAAAGGATTTTTCTTTGTAGCTTAATATTCAAATCAAAGGGGATTGAGTTTTTGCAGGCAGGTTTGTCTGATAAACTTAGTCGTTAAATAGAATAAATATATATTTTTAATTTTGCTCTAGTCATTTGTTTGAAGGTCTGAGCAGCACTATAAAAAGGGTTCTTTTTGTACACCATACTGTAGGACGGTTGGGAGAAAAGGAAGGAAAATTAGCTTCTCATCACGTCTAGTGTCACTTGTATCAACACCGACCGTTCCGTAACGGCAGGTTGTAGTCATATAAAGTGCATGTTTTAGCAATGCACTAGCACATACCTATACCTAAGCTGGCTAGATTTGCAGAATTTGTACATATCCCTAAGATTATCTTGTTGTTAAATTACGGTTGTTTCGGCACAAAACGTTAACGTTGTTTACTTTCGAATATGGGTACATTTGTGATCTCACAAAAACTAATTTGGCATTTCAATATATCTTTCATTCAAGCTAATGCAAATAATTAAAACTGTGTAAGCAATAAACTTTTGTAAACTTAGGAAAGCAGACGAGTATGACAATTTTATTTGACTACAATAATGGTCTGAGTTATGTTGGCATCAAAATCTTGACCAGCGTATTCAATTACCCCTTAAAACTGAATTTCACCTAGTTATAGTGCAGTTTAAGTATAGTGGGGAGTTGCCCCGGGGGGATCAGGGTGGTTTGGGGTAACCTGGGTACCAGAATATTGATCAGCGTGGTTGATTGCCCCTGTGGACTGAGTTTCACCTATCTAGCTTAAGGGTGAATTCAGATTCCAATCAGTGTCTTGCGTTTTCAAACGTTTCAAACTAGTATTAGTGACAATTTCTGGTTGCCAACAATGAAAAACTAGTAGGTGAGAAAGGACAATTTGTTTACAAACATAAATAATTCAACGGAAAATACCCATTTTCTAGAGCTCAGATTTTATATATATCACTAGTTTATAAATTTTCTTTAGCAACGCAGTTCCAGACCATGTAGTTTTGGGCAAAAACGGACCGAGTTGACCTCCTTCAAGCACCTTTGAGTGCTTATGAGTTTGTTTTAAATACACACAAAAAATGTTTTTATGAAGTTTGAAGAATGGGCAACAAAAAGTGCACCATTTCATAATTTTCCAATCGAAGGTTTGCTTGTAATTGCGACATCAATCGATCAGTCATGTAAGATTTTGGGGTACTATGATATTCCTAGGACTTTTTTTCATTCAAGATCAGTTTTGTGCCCTATGAAAACTCGCAACTTTTAAAGAGCATGCATTTTTGTACTAAATACCTTCAGGTTATGAAGGCATTTGACCTTTATTACGACCTCCAAGGGGGTTTGAATGCTAGGGTCTTTGCAACGTTGAATTGACAGGCAGATTTGGTTACCAATGATTTTCCAACTTAGTTAATTTCCCTTAAAGATTTGTGGAGATATTGAGGGTGTTGTAAATTTGCACTTTTCGCCCCCTAGTGGCTAATGGTGAACAGCTGCCGAAAAACGGATGTCATTTTTGAACTCAGGGGCATCAATTACCTATAAACAGGTGGACTTGTGATTTAAAAATGTTTAACGTTAATTGGGGTGTGGGGGGTATTTTGGGGAAGGGGGGTCTGGGGTAACTTTTTTTGTGCCCCAGACCGAGATTTAATGACCAGGAATCCAATGGTGAAAACAGATTTTGAATATCTGTTGTGGTCTAGGAGGAGATCGCGCTACGGAAGAACATAAGAACGGAAGGCTTATACAGACTGGAAGAGCAATTTCAGAAAGCATATTATACTGTTCTGAGGTCTAAAGACCTCGTCTGCTTAATAATAACATTATAAGCTTGAGAGAACCGTTCGCAATGAAAAGTAACCTGACAAACAGGATAATATACAAAAGTTGCGGTACAGAGTACATAATATTCAGACAAAAATGGAAATACATTTAACGACAAATATTTCATAAAATTGTTAAAAGTATGATTTTAGAAATTCTTCCATCATCACTTTGCATCAAAATTCTGTTTCATTTTGTTAAAATATTCCCATAATATCACATGTCCCTTCCCTTAGCAAAAAAGCTTGACCTCTGACTTCATTGTTGAGTAACAGGCAGGCATTGTTGAATAACTACATTGTTCGTTAGATCTGGATTCTTTACTGTTTTGTATTGTATAAGTTATTTATTATGCTTTTTGTCATTTGCGACCAAAACGAAATTTGAAAAGTTTTAACCGTGGGTCTTTTAGTGTTTTGCACAGGATTTAAATGTTCATGCACACAACAGCCATGTAATTTAATTTTCACAAGTGCACTTTAGATTCGTTAATTTGTCAAAAACTGATGTATTACGTGTTGGATTCTTTGTAAATTCAAACCGTCATACCATGACCTTTAGAATTCGTAGTTTCAAGATTCGTCTTCAAATTCATGACAATGACGTTTCTAAATAATTTGCAAAAAGAATCTTTAAAAATCGTGGGCTTCTAAACCAATAGAGAAGGACAGGGCAATAAAACTAATGATTCAAGCAATTGCTTCCCAAGTTCTCTAGTGACAAGTCTCAAGCTATATAATAGTCGTATAATATTTTTATTTTCAGGGGATGATGACACTTAACTACATTTAGCTGAGCGTGTCTATCATGCCACCAGTGGAGTACAGTCATCATCGCGTATCATCAATTCGATAGTGTATACTTAACCGGAGAAAAGCAACCTAAAAAAATTTAGTAATCAAGCCGATAATATAGAAAGCTGAGACTTTTCTCCTGACGCTTTATTAAGAGCGCTGCTGTGTGTGAAAATTGTAGCAACCACGATACTAGCCACTAGAGGGGAAACGAATATTAAAACGTAAAGGGGATAATGCCGTTGGCTCATCAACTTGGTGTTCCATGGGGCGACACGAAACGGCCTCCACCCTCCAATTTGGGGGTCGAGGAGATGCTCGTGGATGACAACGTTGACCCGTCACCAGAGTCCAGTCAATCCGTGTTCAATTCCAATGACCAGGGTTCTCGTTCCCAGCGTGCAAGCCCCGTCGTTACACCGGATGAAGGCGAAGGCGAGGAACCGATGAATGGGGTCGAGAGTGAGATTGAGGTAAACGATGTTACTCGAGAAGGACATGATAAGGCCGACCCATCCCAGTTTGAATTACTCAAGGTGCTAGGACAAGGATCCTTCGGAAAAGTGTTTCTTGTCAGGAAGGTGATCGGGAACGATTCAGGAACGCTTTATGCCATGAAAGTTTTAAGAAAAGCAACGCTAAAAGTACGGGATCGAGTGAGAACAAAAATGGAACGGAATATTCTGACGGAAGTCCAACATCCGTTCATTGTCAAGCTTCATTACGCCTTCCAGACGGAGGGCAAACTCTACCTGATTTTGGACTTTCTCCGGGGTGGTGACCTGTTCACGCGGTTAGCCAAAGAGGTATATTATCAAACTGTTAATATTTCGTTTTTTGGGATTAATCCAACATATAATGGAGCTCATTCCTTTGCTGAATTAAATAGATCATGTTCACGGAGGAGGATGTTAAGTTTTATTTGGCAGAACTGGCGCTTGCCTTGGATCATCTTCACAGCATTGGCATCATTTATCGAGACTTAAAACCAGAAAAGTATGCTGAGTACCTGCAGATAAAAATTACAAAATGAACCAACAAAATACATGATGAATTTTTCATTCATTTTAATTTTTTCAGCATTCTGCTTGATGCAGATGGCCACATATCCCTTACAGACTTTGGTTTAAGCAAGCAACCCCTGGACGATGAGAAAGCATATTCCTTCTGCGGCACGGTTGAGTATATGGCACCCGAGGTCGGAACCGAAAATTTATATTAAATCAACTAACTATA
Source organism: Entomobrya proxima (assembly GCA_029691765.1). Taxonomy (NCBI): domain Eukaryota; kingdom Metazoa; phylum Arthropoda; class Collembola; order Entomobryomorpha; family Entomobryidae; genus Entomobrya; species Entomobrya proxima. The sequence goes on from CM056169.1 coordinate 6,452,399, forward strand.
GAACTAAATAGAACCTAATCTTATATACTTGCATTATTGCATAATTCATTCTGTAAAACGTAAAGTAATCATCCATGGAGTATCAAAACACACTTCTACTACTAAATTTCATTAATTTTGAACAAAAATCATTTTCTGAGCATGACAATTTACTTTTTGTCAAACTAGTCTTCATTGTCTCGTTGCAGTTCTGCAAATGGTGATAAGCACCAAACTTTTCTCAGTGGTTCATCCAGAGACAACTCACGCACTTTCCCCTTTGCTACATCATCAGCATAGCCATGAGTCCGCATTAAATGTCGTTTTAAACCATATTTCTTTCCGAACCCTACAAGACAGAACCATAGACATGCATACTAAATGAATGATAACAGATTTATTGTTTTATTAAGTAGCGAAAGCTACTTATTAATCTGACCCCGTGTCGTCCGTCCGTCTGTCTGTCTGTCTGTCTGTCTGTCTGTCTGTCTGTCTGTCTGTCTGTCTGTCTTGTCGTCAACGTCGTCCGCACGATATCTTTTTAACGCTTTAATCGATTTTTACGAAACTTGGCAGAAAGGTGCCTTATGGTAAGGGCGAGCTCCCTGCAAAATTTCAGGTCAAAAGGTCAACTGTTTCAAAAGTTATAACAACTTTTGTTCTTTTTTGCTGGTAGAAGGCTGGTTCACTCATTGCAAATTGTTGAACGAGAGACAATTTTTCTGTTGGCATTAGACTGTTCTATTCAATCTGAATGGTTTAACGCAGAAAAAAATAAAAAATCTGGCATTTGATTGTTCAATTCAATCTGAATGGTTTAACGCAGAAATAGTCAAATTTTTCTGTTGGCATTAGACTGTTCTATCCAATCTGACTTGTTTAACACAGAACAAAAAAAATTCCTGGCATTTGACTGTTCTGTTCAATTTGACTTGTTTAACGCAGAACAAAAAAAAATATTCCTGGCATTTGACTATTCCATTCAGTCTGATTTGTTTAACGCGTAAATAGTCAAATTTTTCTGTTGGCATTTGACAGTTCCATTCAATCTGATTTGTTTAGCGCAGGATTAATCAAATTTTTGTCTGCTGAGGTGTTCATGTTGATTTGTCACATAAGCTTTCGCTACTTCGCTACATGTAGGCATGTGCCTGCTTTATTTGTTATTAATAAGGTTATTTCAAATTACCTGCTTCGTAAGTACAGCCGTTTTCTTCACAATAGAAGGGTTGGAGATTTGGGGTGTGAGTGTGAGTGAACAAATGGAGATGCAGTTCACGTTTCACAGCAAACTTTGCCGGACACTGTAATGGAGTGTTTTTCAAAGGGCAAAGCATCGTCTTTCCGTCTTCATGTTGAGCTCGTTCATGAGCATTAAGGCTAAATTTTTGTGTAAACCCTATAAAAATTGAATTTCAAAACAGCAAATTTCAAAATACGTTCAAAAGATGCATTTTTAATTCAAAATATTAAACTAAAACTTACGAATTCCGCATGTGAGGCAAGGATATGGCCTAATAATATTATGGCGTTGGGTATGCTTCTCAAGTTTAGCAGTAGAGTTGGTGGCAAAAGCGCATCCTTCTTCTTGACAAATTAGCAATTTGTGATGATTTTGGTGGTGAGCTCGCAATTCCTCCAGAGAAGGGAATTTCCTTGGACAGTGGTCCACTTTGCAGAAGTTTTGTTGATCGTGAAGTTTAATGTGTTCACGAAAGCTGGCCTTTGCGACGTATGCTTGGCATTTTTGACAATAATAATTTATTGTTTCTTTATCCCAGGAGTAATTTTTTGGCCCTGAATGAAACAATTTGACTCTTGCTGCCGCTTCAATGTCCTCCACAGTTGTTCTTGAATAAATCCAGTGCTCCCCAAAGGCAACGTGGGGCAATTTGTAGCACTGAAAAACGGGCTCCTCCGATTCTTCATTTTCAATTACAAGGATCTTGAAGGTGTATGAACAGAGCTTTAGCTCCAAACATCCCGGAACCATTCTAGTAGCTGAATTCCTGTAAATTATTTTATAAAATACATTAGCAAGAGGAAGAAATTCACAAAATTACAAAGTGATTTAGCATTAAGTCAGTATTTTACTTACCCGTCATAAATATCTCCTGTAATGCACGTGACTTGGTCGTTTACTTCAGCCAACTCTCTTTCAAATCGTTCAAATCCACTCAAAATTCCATCATTGTACGTAAAAAGTTGGGGTGAACAGTTGGTTAACTTGAAGCTGTCCTTCAGCATTTCTTCATCAAGTTCATCATCACAATTCGCAGCAGGCATTTTATGTCCAAAGGCCAAGTCCCTGTCTGATAAAGCTGCATGATAAAGCTGTGGCCAGTTGACAACCTCGTCCCTCTTGAACTTTAAAGCAACTCTCAACGCCTTAAGTTCCTCCGTGATGACGGGCTTCTTCACTGTGTACACTACGTACTTTGATACTGGATTTCCTTCTTGGTCTTTAACTGCAAGCCAATAGTCCTTGACACTCACGTAATCATCATTTTCAGGAAAAATAGTTCCCCAGTTCGCCATTTTTTCCTTCAGTTGCTGACCAGTCCTCTTTTCAACTTGGTTTTTGGGGTGATCCCGGTATAGGTCGAATTCCTCACTATGATCATGCCTGAGGTGTCTCCTAATATGCATGAATCCAGGTTTCCGCCTGCAAAGGTTGCAGTCCCCACGTCTTCCAAGGTGAAACTGAAGGTGGTGGATTCGCAGCCGCTTCACAAATTTTCCATTGAATCCTATACAGATTCCTCCTAATAGGTCAGGGTCATCATCGCCTCCATCTCCAACTTCCTCTTCATCGTCATCCTCGTCTAAATAAACCACTTCATCTTCTTCTTCCAAGTATTCTTCCTGCGACATCCTGGCAAATAATTAAAAGCTAGACAAAAATTAATTAAATTCTTCGATAAATTTAATCCCGGTTGATCTTAGGAATAAAGTCGCATTTAGTCCAGTCATATCAAGTTTGTAGTCGAAATGCATACAGTGGGTAGGTAATACATAATACGCCCTTGCATATATATATGCTTCTTAAATTTTAAATGTCCTACAGAATGATTGATGTGCGAATTTTGCAATGTATGTAAGATTATGGTATGCATTATGATTTGAAAACATTTATCAAATATTTAATTTTAATATATGTATTATTTCTTCTCTTAGGTAGTTAACCGAAAAGGACATTCCTACGTGGCGGACTGGTGGTCTTTCGGTGTGTTAATGGTGAGTACACTGATCAAAATGTAACTTTCATGTTTTTTATCTATTAAATTGTACGCTGATTTGCTTCTCTTGCAGTATGAAATGCTCACGGGTTCATTACCATTCCAAGGAACAAATCGAAAGGAAACTATGGTTCAAATACTTAAAGCTAAGTTGGGAATGCCCCAGTTTTTATCCCCTGAAGCTCAGTCACTTTTACGGGCCCTATTCAAACGCAATCCTGCCAACAGACTTGGCGCAGGTTGGTAAAATAAATATATACATTTACTATTATATTATACAAAAAATTACATGGAGTATACAAATGAATTTGTGAATTTAAATATATAATTCCATTTTAGGGGGCGTGGAAGAGATTAAGCAGCACTGTTTCTTTCAAACAATTGACTGGCCTTCCTTGTACACGAAACAAGTCGTTCCACCTTTCAAGCCGGCTGTATCTCGAGCAGACGATGCTTTCTACTTTGATTCCGAATTTACTTCTAGGACACCCAAAGGTACGTATTTGGGTACGTGAAGCTAGGGCCAATAGAGAAAGACATATTGAGCCACTAATCTAACCTTAGAGCATTTTTTTCTTTCTGAAAAAATTGATGTACATAATTTTCATTTTATTATTTTAATCTCAGGTTGTATTCTCTTTTTATTATGTAAAATTGTAAATACATAATACAGTATAACCTTTGATAATTTTTTTGTTTTTCAAATTCTCTATCTACTTAAATTTCTTATAAGCTACTTATCTGAAAAACTTCTAAAACATTTTCTCTTGTTCTCTCTCTTTCTCTTTATGGCTTTTGTGAAACGGTAACATAACGGTGATGATGATCTTTGATCTTGAGAATGTTTGATCTTGATGATTTCTATGCAGAGAGTGGTGGACGGTTAACTTGTGAGGGTATACTCAATAACTCTTGTTATATATTTAGTAGCTCGTAAATACTCTCCTGTATAGATCGCATAGTATAACATAACCAAAAATGTATTGAAAGTACACCACCAAATGGCGTCAACTATGTTGATTTTTACTCACAATATTAACTATTTATGTCGTGATATAACTGTTTGTTGCTAACTTTTAGTACATAACAAATAATCGGGACTGGCCTAAAATCAGACTTTTTTAAATTTAAATTTTTTGAAAATACATCTTTTGAAAGATCAACGGCAAACGGTGAAAGTATTTTTTTAAATATTACGTTGCATGATTTGCTTGAGGTGTTTTTGAGTAGGCCATTCTCGCGTTGTTTAACGAAAAGCATGTTATCGCATGTAAAATAGTGATTTGTATATTTGTAGATAACTTTGATCTTAGAAGTAGAATCCCGAAACACCAAACAAAAATTAAATTCGCTTATTTGTTTCCCTCTGTTTTTCTTAAACCACAAACCCATTAGACTGTGTTTTGACTGCTTGTTCTGTTGTCTGTTGTTGACAGCAATTGTTCAACAGCAGGACTTCCAAAAATCCGGAATCTGTTTGATAATCTTGTATTTATAATTTATACAGACTCGCCAGGCGTTCCACCCAGTGCGAACGCCCATGAACTCTTCCGCGGCTTTAGTTTCATTGCTTCCTGCTTGCTGGACGACAATATGAACTCCACGACTCCAAATAGCATCTCCAGTGGAACGGCAAACAATATCTTGGCTGCCAGTGGTATTGGCAGCGGGAGTGGCCCTGCAAATGTTTCTACTTCCAGTGCACAAGTTTCCGATAATAAACCTAATCCAGACATATTCCGTTCCGTAAGTAGAATCTTTATTTTCAATGTCAGTTAAATACAAATCATTTGTAACAAATGAATGTTTTATTAAAATAAACTTGTAGGTGATACGTACAACCAGTATACTAGATGACTACGACATTAAAGAAGAAATTGCTAAAGGAGCGTATGCGTCATGCCATAAGTGTGTTCATAAAATTTCTAAAGTGGAGCATGCTGTGAAAGTAAGATTTTGCTTAAATTAATATGAAGAAAATAATGCTCACAGTTATGTACTTATGTTTGTATGTAACCAACCGTTTCACCTACGTTTTCAGGTAGTTGCAAAAAAGGGTAAACGCGAATGGCATGATGAGGTTGATATTCTTCTTCGTCATAGTCAACATCCGCATATTGTCACTTTATACAGTGTAAGTGCCAGTCACTACTGCCATCATGCTTTGTCATTATTTTTGGCTCTTTAATGATAACTTTAATTTCATTGTCTTAGGTGTATGAGGACATAAATAATGTATACCTGGTCACCGAGCTACTGCGAGGGGGTGAACTCTTAGATAAACTCCTTACCCAAAAGAGATTTAACGAAAGGGAAGCGGCAGATGTCATGGCCGTGCTTGCTGAAACGGTGGTATATCTTCATAGAAATGGGGTAAGACGATTTTCGAGATCCCAAACATACGAAATACTTTAATCTAATACCGATCCCATTTGCTGTATCTATAGGTTGTTCACCGTGACCTCCAACCCTCAAACATTGTATACGCAGATCAATCTCAGAAACCGGAGACTCTGAGACTTTGTGATTTTGGGTTTGCAAAACAATTGAGAGCAGAAAATGGTTTGTTGATGACACCTTGTTACACGGCCAACTTTGTTGCTCCGGAAGTTCTCAAAAAGCAGGGATATGATGCTGCCTGTGATATCTGGTCTCTGGGTGTTCTCATGTACACTCTTTTGTCAGGGTAAAGAGCAATAAGATTATTTAAAGATGCTCATTGGTTCATGGTTTGCAATTTCATAATTCCTAAATTTTCTCTCTTAGGCAAACGCCATTTGCTACTGGTGCCAATGATACTCCGGCGACAATCCTTGCACGGATAGGCACAGGAGAAATCGACGTAAACTCTGGCAGTTGGTCGTTCATTTCAGACCAAGCCAAGTCCCTTGTATCAAAAATGTTGGATGTAGACCCAAGGAGAAGACCAACCGCACAACAAGTAGTCAGTCATTCATGGATACAGAACCGAGACACTCTTCCTGCCCATTCCATTCCTATCGATTGTCCACCTACTCTTAGGGTATGTGCACGTGTGGCTAACTTTCTAGAAACGTAGCTTCTGAAAAAAAGTTTGATTAAAACAGTAAAAAGACAAGACAAACTTTTTGCGTATTTTCTTTCAGCCATTGTGTGTGTATGTATGTAATTAATCTTCCAGCATTTTGTTTTTGAAACGCCTTTTGTCCTTCGTTCCATACAAACAAAGAGAATAGTAGAGATATATGTATTCGTATATGATGTAGGAAGTTTTTTTGTTATTGTCCATTTTTCTGTGGATTTCTGGTACTACGGAATAAGTTGATATACCAAGACTCTAAGCTCCTTTTCCTAATTTCATATGCTGTTCATGTGTCAGGGTTTGTTCTTTGCGTTTTCTTTTCCTTTCGTGGCTATTTTTAGAACTTCCCTGAAGTGAAATACGTAAAAACTAGAATTATGTCTTAGAATGGTATAAGTACTTGTCAACGTAAAAATAACATTTTTATTCGACAAACTTAAATATTTTACCTAACTGAATTTAACCAAACTTTAATTAATAAATTGACTTTTATTTTGAAACCACAGAGTGCCATTCAAGCAACGTATACGGCGATTTCACAGTCACCCAAAGCGCCACCATTAGGTCCCGTAGTCCAGTCAGAATTGGCAAGAAGACGCCAGCGTTCACGACCACACTCCAGCACCGACATGTAATATATGCTCCACACAACTGGATAATGCTTATACCGAGAGAGTCTATAACAAAGTCTATTGACGAAACAGTGCATTTAGCGCTACCCTCCGTGTGATAAAGAATATAATACTAACTTTTTTAACAGAAGATAGCAGCGTAAATTTATTAAACTGAACTCAAACCATACTCGTATTTGTCAGACAAAAAATGTTAACTTGTATTGTGTGCTAGATAATTAAGAGCATTAATTAGCCGAGTTGATCTTTTCTGTTTGAAAGCTTATGAACGAAACGTGGCTAAAACTTTTCAAACGTATGTAAAACTGTTTGTTGATGAAGCGAATATACCCTTCCTTGATCTGTAGTCTCTGTAGAACAGTTTAAAATTAGAAATATTTTTTAAAGGTTACGTTGGATCGGTATTGTCATAACATGAAAATGTGATTTGTAAAATGTTGTTGTACTTCATAGTTCATAGTTCAACAAAATATAATATTCAAGTTACGAAAAAAATGTTGTATTTGTAGTATCATTTCCTTCAAATGTAATTTGATCTTGTAACTCGTGTTATAATAATCCAGTCATTCTTTCCAAACTTGCAAAGCCTAACTTATAGACTCCATAATATTCAATCATAAATAGATTGTAAAGTTGTCGGTAATAATAATCATTACTTGTTATGTGAATTACAATTGATATAATATCATTCTCATCGTGTCATTGTCTCATGTATTCTGTGAAAGTAAGTCATTAGTAGTTTTATATATTATGTGTGTATAATATGTACATTTTAATGTATCATGCTGCCTGTCATGTAAAACATTTTAACGTACGAAAAGAGAAACTGGAAACATAAATCTTATTGCATTTATTTACTTAAAATTTATAACTAAACGAATAATATAATATTATATAATATCTTGCGTCTTCTTTCCTTTGATTACGAATTACTATATTTTATCGTCCGATATCTTTATGTGACGTAGCATGAGAGTTGTGAAAGTCTGTACATATTCTTGAAATTTACCGTGTTTAAAACATACATTTAAAGTAGTTTGTAATCTGAAATGGAACAATAATTAACATACTTTTAACAATATTGTCAAGCCTATGTAACATCAATTCATTCATCAAATGAAACTGGTGGTGAACGAACTTTAAACAAAAAACGTACCCAATATACCTTAATAAACTCATTTAAACCCATAAAATACTACTTTGATCAATAAAAGTCCAAATCAGAATATGCGTGTCAACAAACAAGAGCATTTCATTTCTCATTCATTAGAAAAACACAAGTACTTAGAAAAACACCTCTTTGAAAGTATCCACTTTTCCCCGTAATACAGTGCAGAAAGGTACTGCATTATCATGCGTTTACCTTGAAATATTGTACGGTCTGTTGATCCTTTCAGTAGTACAATATAAAAGGGAATTTGTGAGCACTTTTTTCCAAGAAGTTTGAGAAACCGACAAACGAGCAGCAGAGCAATATGCAATTCTAATGCCACTTGGGGGAATGTGCAAACTGGGATTACAGCATCATAATATCCTTTTCATCGTCATATATATGGAATTCGATCCAGGAAGGAAATGGACACCTGGTTCTATGTTCTACTAGCGGTTTGTTCTTGGAGTCGGGCTCTAGCTTCTCAGTACTTTTTTCCAGCCAGATAGTCCGATGGCCAACAACTAAAAGGTGTATTTGATTTCCAAGAAGCACTCAACAACCCAAACAAGCTAAGTAAAGGAAGTGGCCCCACGCCAATTGAACCTCTTTATTTCTTGATGTAATATGTGCACAAGACGATAGTTTTCTGCATATTGTATGCCTCTTGTAATTCACATTACGTAGGTATTTCCCTTTCTCTCTGCGAAGAAGGTAAGAAAGATAAGCAGGATGTAATGGCGAGGTTAAAAAGGAAGTTGTAGGAGTTGGCTGAAATGAGTACTAGTATCAATTTCATTCCTATTCTCTCTGTCCTTTGTTCTTCCAAGAAACAAACAACCTTATTATGAACAAGTCAAGTGATCCCCAATAAAATTTATTAGGTTGTACTCTCGTTTACTTGCTTTTATACTCTTTGTTTGGTTTTGCAGCACAGCTTTTCTCGTTATTTCATGGCAGAAAGTAGGTGGAGCGGTAGTGCAGGAGAAATCGGCAGCTAGGTTATGAATGGAGAGAGAATTTGCGGAAGCATGAAAAATAGATTTTCTCAGTAAAGAGGATGGTAATAATGTGAAAGTGTCAGGAAATTTAAGTCATGTAGGCAGTCAGGCCACACAATGCACACGAATCCAAAATTCTGAGGATAAGCTAATACACACAGCATAAACCATAACCAAATATATGAAACCTCATAAAATGGACGGTTTGCCAAAGGATTGAATTGTAAAGTGGTTTGGTGAATGAATAGGCGTACCGCAGTGTTTCTTGTGTATATGCTATGTACAAATAATACTTTTAGAATAGAAGAAAGTCGAAAGTGAAAACTATGAAATAACGGGTAGTATCCCAAGAAAAATATAAAAAAGACGAAGCCTTCTTCTCTAGGTAATTCTGTACGTTGAGCATCGTAGTACGACGATCACCTTCCGTGTGTGCCGTCAGACGGGAAGCAACCGCAAATTCAGCAAGGGCTCATGCCGTTTCGCTGAAGCAATAAAACAACACGAAGCATGCATGAAATTGGCAAATACAATGATTCTAACAAGCCCTTCTTGTAGTTACAACTAACTTACGGTCTGAAATTGCCCGCTGATATTTGTTGAATGACTGCTTTGAAACTTTGTGGAATACACAATAGCGTAGAGCCTTGCTTGGAAGTTTTCAATCAGAATCCCAAAATACTTGGAATTTCATGCAGCCCCAAAAGAATATAGAGCAAGTTCCCCCAGTTCACTTATACCACACCTGTCTCGTTGCAATAGGTACGTATTTAGGTAGTCCAGGCTTTCTCCTCTCTCTCTGGACCCTGGACTATGAGACTTATAGTATGAGTGAGTGCTTTTTCTTTGCGTTTTACCAAAAAAACAACTATGCCTGACTCGGCTGATCCTTTCTCGAATGGCACAGAGTAGCATGTACGTTTCTTACGACTTGAACGTGATAGTAGAATCGAGAAACTGGAGGAATACGAAAAGAGCTTTTCAATCACATTCATAGGATGAAATCGAAGGGAATTGCCTCCTGGTTTTGGGCTCACTTGTCATAAAAAGTCAGTCTCAAGGACCCACCCACACATCCATACTAAGCAAGACACGAGATTTCCGTCTATTTGTTTTCCTGGAACACATCAAATCGCAGCGTCAGCGGCATACACTTTTGTAAACGGCAGTTTTCTGCTGTATGATTTGTTTTTTAAGCAAACACTGGATCGCACAATTTTCAAATCCTGGAAATGCGTTAATAAAAAAATGGAAACATATATACGTTTTCTTGCTACTTATCATCTTTGCTTTGCCACTTTGCTATGTTAAAAATCTTGCCTCAATATCCGTGTCGTTGTGTACATTCAATGAAACTTGTTTTATTTCATCTTTTTAGACTGACTCATTCGATGACGTACTTTCTTTATGATATTTTGCTTATTACGTAACTAGTACTACCAAGAAAATTTGCTTTTCCTTCACTTCGTGTCAGCAAACCCATAAGACGCTTAAGTAGCTTAGCGTGGCCTTTTATTTAGGTTTGCCTCAAACTGACGTTTGAAAGCAGGTCATGTTGATGTTGATGAAATCACAGGTATTTGGGTATATTTTTAAACGATTACACGTGCATGCCTCTAAGGGTCTGTCAAATGGTTCCATCCAACTCCACTTCCCTCCTACTTTATATAGCAATTTAAAAGTCAATAAGAGCAACACAATCAAGAGCTCCATGCCACGTATTATCTTTCGTCTCAATCTAGCTTTCAACTTAAAGGAACAGTACTATTAACATTAAACAACTCCAAATGGGATGCCTTAAAGCAAAGTCGTGTAAACAGCCTTAGAAAAAAATGTAATGGCATATTTCGGCAAAGCCATTTAGTATTTTTAGGGAAAGGCAACCTCATTTCCTTCAGTTATAAGAATCCTCCTATGCTTCAACTTGAGTGCTATTTTTGGAACAATAGGTGTACTAATGATCCTTCAAGACGGTATAGTCAAGAACGACGTAGGGACGGAAGGAAGAACTTCTGTTTTTTAAATCCCGTTGGAATATTATGAGACAGTTTCAACGAGGAATCGCAATCGGCATGAAAAGGGATATACATGATGATGGGGTGTGAATGTTGTGTGTAGCTCGGATCGGATGTATTATATGCTCAAAGAAAGCAGGATAAAATACAGGACTATAATAAGTGAGGACTTGTCCTCACTTATTATAGTGTATGCTACATGCATATATCGCACTAGTATCAGGATAAAAATCGTGTAGATGGATGAGTGACGGGAATTAGAGTTTCGAAAAGAAATCTTTCCACTTTCTCACTTTCTCCAGCTTGTGCGAGGAATATAAACGTGAAGAAAGTGAACGGACGAAGGAAAAGGGAAAAATTGTCCCCCGGGTGTTTTTACTACTTTCTACTCATCATCATCTGCTGCTGCTCCGTTCGTCTTTTTTTATATATTTTTTTCAACGGTGACGTTGGTTTAGTGTTACATGGTACAAACAGAAAAGAAAAAGTCGCACTCTCTGCACTACGACTGCAGGCTCATCTATTTTTGTCTCAAATAGCATTTCTGAAAAACGAACAAGACAAAAAGTTATTTCTGTAAAGATTATCTACATGGCTTCCCTATATTTTAGAGCTCATTTTCCAGGTCATAACAACATCCTGTGTGATAGCTTTCTCCTCGACCAGCAGCTATATAACCATAACCTTTAGTACGTCTATACTTGAGGTGTGTATCCAGTTAGCGTTTTATTATTAGCACATGTTGATGATAAAATATAAAGAGGTTTTGTTGACATTGCGGCAGTTTGCAAGTTGAAATAGAAAATGTTATGAATTGTGTGCTATAATAATTATGTCGTATAAATAGAAGCCATATATATTTTGCTATCGTACTACTAGCTGTTACCGCATGGGCTTACCCATAATAATATTTGCTCAGTTTACTTTTGAAATGCACCATAAATCAAAAAAAATCTGGATCTATAGCAAAAATTTATTCTTGCCTTCTGACGCTATTTTTAAGAATTATGACTGCAAAAGTCTCTACAAAAGCGACCACGTCATCATGCTGCGTTTATATTTTTACCACCCGTGTGTATGTTAAAAATATTTGAAAATTCTAAAAATAGGAGTAAGTGGCTTTACAACTTATGAGGCAAAAAGTACAAATCCGTAAGGGTAGGAAACAATGCGTCTGGAATAAATGAAAAACATTCAATGAGATTTCCAACAACTAGGAGAAAGAGAGGAGAGAGCGTGAGAGATGTTTGGTAACTTAATGCTGGTCTGCCGGCATAAAGAAAGTGTATTACAGGTGTATATGCTTATGCAAGTAGTCGGTAATTGTATCAAGCATCCTAAACCGGACAACTTTATGCTACGAGTTTGTCAGCAGTGACGTAAATGCAAACGAAAACAAAAGCCACAACTGGCGTACATAGTAAAGTATTCACACATATCTATTTTGTATCTTACCTTCATTATACTACAACAAGTGCATATCATCACACGACGTATGTTATTTTGCCTGGGATTTTTATGAAAGAATTATGGGTTCTCAATAATGATCATAAGAAGGGGATTTCCCTTGTTTTCTCCTGAAATTGTAGCAGACGTAGTCTTTACAGACGTTCAGTTCTCAAAAAATTCAATGCCAGTACTGGAATAAAGTTCAGCGTCAGATGGAACAAAAAACAAATATAAAAGTATGCCTTATTTAGTAGTAAGCCTTGTTCCAAAAATAGACCTTTGTAGGTGGTATGTGGTAAATGAGAATTGTAGGTAAAAAGCGCGTCATCTACTTTTGCATTTTCAATTTGGCAATTGTAAGTTTTCCTTTTTTGCCCTGATGTAAAACTATTAAAACTTTTATTTATTGATACGTTGGTCATGAAATATTGACAATTATGCTTCTGTTATTAACCTTTAATGTCAAGCAAGAATGATTTTTATATTTAGACATGACCTGATTATAAAGAAAACAACATATTTTTCTTTAAGGCATAAGGTGCTTTCTCAGGATTCATCTAGTAAGACGATACTCGTCAGAGACACAGACAAGAAAGCAGAAAACAGCAATAACTGCCATGTAGAAAAGAATAGGCTGTGCTTTTTTCTTTACATGCTTTGTTTAAAAATACTCGCAGTTTTTCTTTGTTGATGCGACAAGGATTACAAAGTATGTATACGCATATTCATTTCATAGGGAGTTTGTTGTAGTTGTACTAGAAGAATAGAAGAAATTTGAGGGTTGCGTTGCGTGGGCATAAGAAGGTATCATCACGTACACGTTGTAATAATTGCAATTCAAGAAAAACTGTTGAAATAGGAACACACAATGCTGAGTGAGTCATCCAATCCGCAGATCCCCACAGACCAGCAAGTAGTAATATCAAAAAAAAGTGTACAGTTTCTCCTGTGACCTATACATTTATTATGATATTTTATATGATTCCTTTTACTTTGTCCTAGGATTTTGTTTTAAGTATATTTTTGTGGAATTCAATTATACGACCATGATGAATCACACAATGAATCACATGTATACCGGCACGGGTTTTAGCAGCGATCTTAAAGGAGTAAATAATACTTGCGGGAGTATAGCGAATTTCTTTGCTATTTGTAATGTGTCTACAATGTATCAGTTTTAGATGTAAAAAGTGATATACTCCGTTCCGCTGAGCTCAACTTTGACATTTTCACTGATGGATATGGGGTGGGATGGGATGGATACCATACAAAAAGTGGTGGCAATGGGGTGTGTGGGAGAAAGCATTGTAACTTACGAAACGATTTTGTTCGAACACAAGTGAAAGTACACAAACTCTATGGATCATGATAATAATAATATATACCTGGGCTTTTAGCTGGGAAACTAATGGCACCTACGCATAATGGCAGTACAAAATCTATCTAGACACGGGAAAAGGAAAAGCCTAAAAACTAGCTGTTTTTCATCCCCTTGGCTCATATTCGCATTATGATTGCACATAAAGATCGCAACAGGAAGTCTTTCGAGTACCACATTGGAAGGGAAAATGAATAATACATCAAGTACATGCTTACACCTCAAGAACATTACGATGAATCTATACATAATGCTGTCTAGAGTTTGTCAAGTTGGTTTGGATAAGGAGATGATGATGATATTGTTACAGGAACATATATAGTTGTCCTTCAAGCTCAAACAGGTGAAATGTTTAAAATGTGAGCATTGCAAAATTTCATTGTGATGAAATGGGGTTCTCCATACCGTCGCTCAAACTCAAGAGATGAAACTTTATCTGAAAGCGAATGCTCTGACATAATGGCAGCACAAAATTCATCACTTTTAGAATATTATGCTTCAGTAGATCTGATTTATCGTAGGCGACATTCGTTTGAAAGCTTGCCTGAGTTAGTATCAAAATGATGTTTGATACAAACAAAAATCTTGAACTAAAACTTTAACAATAAGCAGTTCTCCGGAATCCCATACATAATTAGCGTTTGTACGCCTACACTACGCGCATTTAATTAAGTATTTATGTCATAGAATTGTGCGAAGTGGGTTTTATAATTAAGATTTCGGAAATATCTATTTCAATTCTTTTGTTCTGAACTACGTATTCAAGACTCATAAGCTTTTGGTAATTATTATAATTATAAGTCCTCAGAATAATCAAAATTGAATTGGAAAGTAACTTTGATACGTAATACTACAAAGATCAAACTCTAGTTCTAATTTTCTTGGAATCTGTTTTGAATTTTAAAAGGTCGCAAAGAGATCTTACGACTACACATTTTATTTACGAATCTAACATTTCCGGCAAATGAACTTGAGCCCACATATTCTGCTGAATAAAAGCACGATATACAAAGTTCAACAAATACACGATATACAAAATTCAACGTTTTTTTTTGCTTTTATAGCTTTCTCAACTTGGGATGCAAAGCGGTATTAGTTGAGGGTTCACAAGTTGAAGGCTATTCATATTTTAAACCTAAAACATGTCCAGAAAGATATTCGTATATTCTATAACACTATACTAGCTCCGTCAGATTTGGATTCTAAATTCTACACGTAGGTTTCTTTTTCACCACAAAGCATAATTTATTTTTCTTTAATGTAGTCACTGGAGTTTTCTCCAGTGAAAGTATACGCGTTATGAAGAGAGAATATTAAAATGCACAGACGAAAGGATACATTTAAAATGAAATGGAAAACAAGTGGGAAAAACGTGTTAAACTCATTTTACTTAATAAAAAGTTATGCAACAACCCCCCACATTGCATATTCACCATGTTGAAACTACACACAGGTCACTTTGCAGGTCTTATCGCCACAGCAGTCACGAAAAATGGTGAAAGCGTTTATTAGTAGTAGTAAGAGTTTGCATATAGAGTATAATTCTAGAACCCAGACAGAGACTAAATTTTTAGCGTGGGTGTTGGTGTAATGTACGATGGCCAACAAGTTCACATTAAACAAGAAGCATTGTTCCTTCTTTCCTTTTTGTTTGGTTTTTAAGGAAAACAATGTTCCCATTCTTTCGTTTATGTTTGCGCCTTCTTATTATCAGCATTTATTACAAAAATATTATTTTCTTGTCGGGTTATTTGAAAACACACTTTTATATTTCCTTTAGGATATACTTTATACGTGTAACCCCACACAAACAACAACAACAAAAGACTAGAAAACAAAAGTTAGCCAGCAGTATGCAGGTTTTATTGACCATTCTCACCCACAAACTTATTTCTCTTGCGGTTTCGTTTTCCTGTACTTTTTATACCTTTTTTGCCATTCAAACAAGCTTCCGTGGTGTAGTTGCATTATAAACATTTCCCCATCATGGTAGTATTCTTAGGAATCAAAGAAATATTTGCACAGAAACAGAGTAAATTTAATTTCGCATTTCACATGGGGTAATAGGTAAACTGAAGTACTCAACTTGGCAAAATGTAATAGAAAAAGCAATCGTAAACATAATGGTTTTCATTCATAATATTATGGAGAAACAAAACGGATATTAAAATACATAACTAACATTTATTGCTTCGAGTACAACCTCTATGCTAACTAGTAATAAGTTTACATAAAGCGCGTTATCAAGAAACGTAATGCTTTAAATGATCTGGAAATCTTATAGTGCTTTAAATGTGACCTTGACGGAGAGAATAGAAAAAAGTTGTAAATTTTCAGCAAGTAACACTTGCTTTCATTTTTTGTTAAATTTGGTCGTTGCGTGTGGTAATCCTATCGCCGTCATCTTTCCGACCCGCTTTAGAAGACGAGGTAGTAGCAAAGAATGGAATGAAAATCTAATAGAGTATAGCGCATATGGTATACCAACAGCAGTAGTTTCTTAAGTGCAAAATGAATTTTAATGCTAATGCATCATTGGCCGTGTACTTTTTCTCTTGTTGTTTATCAAGTTTGCATCTTCTACACTTTCAAGAACCGGTGAAAGGTTTTTTCCTCCTTTTTGGCAAATTACTTAAGACGAAAAGCCTTTTCATGTTTGTGAGATTAAATATCATTATTACAACTGCGAAAAGGATGAGTATGGTATAAATATAAAGCTTGGTGTTTCACAAGAAAGGTGAAAAAAGAACTGAGAACTCGTAAAGTTGTAAAAGCTTCTTTAGAAGAAGAAGAGATTAACTTTTTAGAAAAATTGTAACATTACATACTACTTTATTATTATTGCATTATTTCGTCATATTAGCAGCACCAGCAACTCCAAAAGTAAGTGTCTCACCCACTAGCCTACCTTTTTCTCTTTATCCAATGAAGTAGGATCTCGGCAACTAAAGGATTTGGAGTTTTCTTTCCAGTTGGCCAGTTTAATAAACGGGCGGAAGAATAGAGAAAGTTTCGTAGAGAAACAAGGAACTTGTTCTGTTTTAAAATTGGGACTGGCATATTGATAAACAGGAAGACCCATGTAAAAGCCGCAGGCCTTTTTCTTCTAAAAGGCCAAAGTTTGAAACACCTGTAGTAATAGAAGGCTTTTATTACAAAAGACTATCATCGAACCATGCAGATTGAGAGTCGCGGCTTTTAAAAGTAATCAACAGACAAAATGACGTGAACTCTTTTATGTGGCATTTAAGAACGCGATAATCTAATTAGTTACAAAATGTTAAAGGCCTCTCAAAATTCAGAGTCAGGCAGTCTACCAGATTTCAAGGTTTTAGGCATGACATTTCATGCTATTGGAAGGTTCGTTAATGGTTTTAATGCAGGAAGCAGTCAACTCAACTTCATTATTCCTTATAAATATAAACTTTAAATCGATGAAACTACTCCTTTTATATTTTTAAAGGAAAAATGCCTGTTACTCTATATAATTTTTCCAGCAGATTCTATTAAAAGAGCCAAATTCAACACTCTTATAGTATGCTAGATTTAGTCAATTCAACCCTTCAATTGAGTCCTTGGTGAAAGTTAAGATAGCGATCTTGTTTCTCTGTTTTCCCCAGAAGAAAAGATTATCAGTTCATCTGTTTTCTTCTCATTTACTCGTCCTGTTGTTTTTCCACTCTCACTAGGCGTGTACCAAGTACATCATAATAATACGCGTCTAAAAATTATCAAATCCCATTCGGATGCGTCTGAGATGAGAATAGAAGATACCAATTATAACCCCAGCTTAATTAAAAGTGTGTTTGTGCTAAGAATGCTTAATTTAGTTGTTGCGTTTTCTAGGTAAAGTAGATCTGCAAAATGATGCTCAAGTTTACCTATATCCTGCCTGTTTGGTGGGAAAATAAATAATAAAGGGATTCTTGGAAAGAGAAAATGAGTGCTGTCTCCCGCTACTTGTGTAAGCTTCAGCTGTAGATCCCACGTTTTATCACGTCAGAAGGAGTTACATACGTACGCAAGGATATTGTTATGAATTCAAATGCAAATCCACAGAAATTTTATGAAACTGGCAAGAATTATATTATGTCAAATGCTACTATGTGACGAATGTTTGCTGCTATATATCCATAAATTTTGGTGACAATTTTGATACCTTTGTGTGTATACTTTATATACAGTCATGCAGGGATTTTAAAGACTTGTCATAGTCATTCTCTTCATCTTTCTTTTCCCTGTCTCTAACTATGTATACACTAGCACAGGTCTGTAGGAGCGACACGCACATTAATCTCTTACTTCATCCATGCAGCTCAGTCCATCTTTTCGTTAGAAAAGCGCGTGGACAACATGAGTCAAGAGAAATTCCAACTGTCAAGAAGGATTGCTCCGCTGCTATGCAAAGATTTTGGATTTTGTGCAAAACTAAAACAGAGTTCCAGATAGGATGATAGTAAATGAAACATGCTATATTCTAGTATGCTTGTGTGACGGCAATGACACGCACTACTCTGACATGGCGCAGCAGTTTTCAAGGGCGTTGTTTAGAGAATGACAACTTATACAATCATGGGAGTTTTAGCGTTATGAAACATAGTGAAAAACATGCGATAAGCCTTATTTTCCAAAAATAGACGCAAAAATATTCAAAACATAATATATCATAAGTTCATACCTACACGCATATTGTTTTTCCTTTCACTTATAATCATCATTCAGGACTGCAATAACAGAGCTCATATTATTATTGTTCCCGTTCGCTTTATTAGCTGTCTTCCTCGTTTTTCTTCTCCTGGATCGCTTGGCTAAAAATAGTTTAGTTTACGAGGAGAGGTATAACCACGTTATTGATGATGACGACGTCGAAGAAAACGAGAGGGAACTTTATTTGGAAGCGAAAAAAGCTTTCACTCTGCTTCCGTTCTTTATCAAAACAGGTTATATATAACTGAAAACCTACAAAAAGTGTGTACGTGTGGACTACTCCCTGCGTGTGGCTTCTC
Organism: Entomobrya proxima; assembly: GCA_029691765.1. Classification (NCBI taxonomy): domain Eukaryota; kingdom Metazoa; phylum Arthropoda; class Collembola; order Entomobryomorpha; family Entomobryidae; genus Entomobrya; species Entomobrya proxima. The sequence goes on from CM056169.1 coordinate 6,471,309, forward strand.
TACCACTACCACCACAACGGTTACAGATATAGATGGTAAGCGCGATGGCTCATCTTAATAATCCCTTTTACACCTCACACCTTATTAACCGATTTCTACACCTTTTACCACTTACTATTTCTGATGCTGCTGCAACTATTGATATTTCTCACTTTTCGTCGATTTTTCACCTAAAGTGAAGATAGAGAGAGGGAAGCGGATGTGGGAAAGATACCAGGAGGTAGTAGATAGATAAAAATATATTTATGTGATATCTGACATGATGCCGCTTCTACTTGTGATGTGGTGCAAGTGGGATAACCCTCATTGATTATTACCTGTGTGGTGTACTATAATATGTGTGTATGTTTAGTATACAGGTATCTATACTTTTACTATGTATTATTAACACGATATCCCTGAAAATGTGTGAAACAAGCTAGCTAATGGATTTCCTCGGAAGAAAGCGCAACCAACAAATCTCTACGTCGTTTTTGCTTACGCAAGCAAAAATAGCTGCAGTCCCTTTCTCTCTCCGGGACCACTCAGCGGAATATGGAAAGAGACATGAAGTTGTCTATAAAAAGAGTCTATTAAGCACCAACCTCTCATCATCATCACCATCAGGGTCCATTATTTCCCTTTTGTGCTGCACTCGTTTTAAAGTGATACACAACAAAGTACAAGGGCAACAGTTAAAAGAGCGAATCAAAAGCGACAAGTACACAAAAATGAATTTTACAACAGCAGCTCGGCTACCTGCAACACCCAGCAGCACCATTTTCCAAAGTAGATGTTCACGTGCTCTACAAAAATTGTAGATTACTTCACTGCTCCAAGGATGTCAGGGGAAAAATAACTTGTACGTCACGGTTCATTCATTTCTTCCGCTCCATTCACAGAAAAAAGAACAAGCCGTGTGAGGAGAACGTAAGGAAAGGTGGACAAGAAATTGAATAGCATGAGGGGCTACCTAAATTGTATACATTTGGAGTACCGTTTTTCTCTTCGACCTGAACAACTAGGTCAGCATACTAAAAAGGGGTGTACTATAAAAAAAGTACAAAACTCTACCGCAAACTAGTACAAATATTCATATAGGTATAGCTCTGTCCACTGGCAAATTCACCCACTTTTTCTCTGTGTACTATACAACAAACGGCCAGTCTCTGTCCAAATTAAGAAACGGGACGTTCAGAAAAAGTAAAGCGGTTGCCACACGTCATGTGTGTATATATACATTTGAATAAAACGAGAAATTAATCTTCTATTACGTTCCTTTTCCTTCATTCTGAATTTTGAATGACCCTCTTCTTTCATCCATCCTTCATTTTCATTAGGCTGCTGCCTCACATTTTCTAAAAATACATTTTCCCTGGAAAAGGCCACACAGACAATCTGTAGTAGCAACATGCACACTTTATTTTACTACCTGTACAGCATACAGAGTCATAAAGAGTCAACCACGTTTCCTCCTTGCTCGTTAGCCATTTCTCTTGATGGTGGTGGCGGCGGCGGTGGTGGTGGCCGTACTCTTCATTATCATCAGCAAACATCTACTAAAAATTGTTACGAATGTCTATGCAAAATTATATTTCTACTGTACAAAGTTGTATGTGTGTGTAAGGGAGAGAAAAAAATCTTGCCTGTTTGCTGTCGTGTGTGAGAAGAAAGAAAAAGAGAAAGCTAACAACTTCCATCTATCACCATCAACACCAACACTCATAATAAACATAGACAGAAAGAGAAAGACACTTGCTATATATAGGTATACTATACACTATATGCAAAGCCAACAAACTTTTGTGTGTAGACACAAGGTAAAGTACATAAAAACAAAAAGGAACGTTTTTGCACCGTATCAGAATAAAAAGCTTGTAGTTATGCTTGTCTAGGAGTATAGATACACATCTCTCGCCTTCTCATTCATTTCCCGGGTTGCCCGCTCCAAAGTGTGACTTTTGCTTTTCATTTAGAAAAATTATGACTCTTTCCCTAAAGCCCTCTCCGCCTACCACAGCGTTATGATCAAAATACCCCGTTATCGTTCTTAAACCTACTTAGGTACATGTTACTTGCATGTGTGTCCTTGTTTCTTGTTCTTCGGCTTCTTCTCTTTTTTTCTTTTCAACTTGGCTTTGGCTTTTCTGAATGAATGAATGAAAAAAGAACCATTTTCTTCCCAAAAGTATATACATGTGTACAACCACCAGAGAAACATAGTTCCATCAGCAGTAATAGTAGTAGCGGTGATGGTGGTGGTGGCGGCGACGGTGGTGTTATAAATGGGCATGTTGCTATTTTTAGCTTGGCATTCCCTAGTTTTTATAGCGTTTTGTAGTATTTTTGGAAATATATGTCGAGGCAGCATTTAACAAAGTTGGAATAAGGCTGAAGGGAACACCACCATAATAGCATCCTACACCACACACTCACAGCTTGTGCTGATCTACCGATACCGTTGGTGTTTGTGATCATGATCATGCTGATGGTAATAATATCATGTAGCACTTGCCGTATTATAGATCTTAAAATGTGGCCATGGTTTGGTCGTTTTGGTTTGTCTTACCTGGCGGCGCATGTTGAACATGGTTTTCCCTATACACAGAAATCGGCACTGGCTGCCATAAAATGTGTTTTGTTAAGGAAATAAAAAGGTGAAAAAGGAGGAAGTACGATATTATAATGTGAAACATGCAGAGTACATACGTAATTACCCTTCTGCTCTCCTTTTTCTCACCAGAGAAGGCGAGAAAACCAGGTAGTAGCCTAAATTTACACTGAGCACATTCCATTCATCTTACTTCTCACACTTTGTGAGTGTGTATGTTTTGTTCGCTCTCTGTCTTCTTATTATTCCTCTCTTGGAATTTCAAAGTCTTAAAGAGCGGACAAGGAAGTTGGTTTGTAGGCAGGTATGTAACAACTTTCTTCACACCACGCTACACCTGTGCTCCTTAACGAACGACTTACCGATCCTCCTCCTCCTCCCTCCTAGTGGGTGAACTAAATTTTCCACCTGCTTGGAATTCAAGTGGGAAAATTGTCTACGAAAATTCCATTCTTGTAAATGTCGGAAAATGATGATAAAATGCCTGGAAATGACAATTATTATTAACATTATTACCGCAGTTTTGTGTTGGGTAACGCTGTTGTCTTTTCTGTTCAGCACGACTACTACTTTCTCTTTTGAGAATGCGGCATTAGCTTTAAAATGGTTATTTTTCAAACGACGAAAAGAGAGATGATGACGCTTTCGTTTGAACATATACTCATACCTCAGGCACTTCTTATTCATTCCTTCTCATCATTGTCGAGTGGGGCAAGCAGAGTCAAATGCCGCACTTGAGCCTAAAAGTGCTCCGACTTTAGTTGAGTGTTCCGTGTTTTTTTCTTTGCATTTTTGTGGATTCTCTTTTGGGAATTTTTTAAACTGACGGTGACGACCAACCTCGGGCACTATAAGTTGACTGAAGCAAACAGTGTAGTGCTGCATGTAGAAGGTTATTAGTAGTAAAAATGTAACATATGCCAAGGATGAGCTGCTTCTGTATAATATAGAGAAAACGAAAAAAGGATTTTAAGCATTTGCCGCATAATACGCTGAATTTTTCTCTTTCAACTTGTTAAGTAGCGCTGGTTGCTTGTTGAGATTTCTCCAGCCGTCCGTTTGTCTATGTACACGTTTCAGCGGGATGCATCCAAAATGCCAAAGTTGATTGCTTAATATTATTGTTTTCGATTCTTAAATATGCAATAGCTGGTATGCTCACTGGAATTTCTAAATTGCGCAATTATTTTGTATTTTAAAGTCTTTTTCTGACTTTCACTTTAATATTGGATGAATCAGGACGCTATTTTTATATATACACACAATACAAATGTATAGAGAGTAAGTAATTCATTGCTTTTGCTCTCGATGTTGTGCACACACGTGCTGTACTAGTATTTCATTTCAGTTTTTATGCACACAGCAAACAAACAAACAAAGGAATACCGCAGCTGAAAAACTTGCGTGTTTACAGGTAGTACTACTCGAGTGGTAATCCAACTTCCAGAAAATAATAATATTATTATGCGGGTGGTTGACTACTATATATATATATGTACAAGTATAGCTGTAGATTGGTTTTTATGAAATTGAGAAGTACACGCTAAATATAAGCATAAGAATTATCATTATATTTTATACCTCACTTTAGCCTCACTACTAATGTATGTATCATGTATCGTATATTATGCTGCATTTATATGGACTTGAATTATATTCACTATTTTATATCAGTAATAAGATAGCATTGCCCCATTGTAGACCTGTTCTTATCATCATCATCCTTCAGGACTAGTGCGTGGGTGGATATATATAGACGATACTTTTCTCAGTTCGCCATAGAGAGCATTGCATGAATATGAACATTGGCACAGGGCAATGCGGTAAAAGCGTAGGGTTTTGGGAATTCGTATTTTTTAAGGAATCGTTCGAGAGATTTCCATGACCAGAAAGAATGTATCATTTATATCGTTAGTTCTTTTACTTTTCTCGTTCAGTTAAAAAGGCAACAGGACACCTTTTCATTGCTAGTTTTATGAGAAAAAATGATGTAACTGCAACACACAGGTTTACACAAAGTGTCCATATACATACTTTTGAAATCGCAGTTGTGGTACTGTTTTGCGGTTGTAGATTGAATGGGAAACGTGTAGACATTCATTTTATTTGAGTACTTTCAAGTTGCATTTTTACGATAGAACGTAGAACCTTTTATCCTCCAATGAAATATTCATTCCAGGTGTTGCGCCACCAGCAAATGTAGACCATTAGGATACGCGGGCTCTAATAATGCAAACGAATATATAGAATAAAAATGGACATGTCAAAACCAAAAAGTAGGAACACTTACCAAAGTTACATAGTTTGCTCATAGCTGCCGCATTGCTTTTTTGCATATATTTTATTCTATCATAGCAAGAAGAAAAATGTAGTTGACAAGTTTTACTACGTGCAGATATCTACTGCAAGGTAAAGTATAAAGTAGTATATCAATAATAGTTTTCGTGAAAAAGAATTGGAATTAGGGGAGATTATTGAGGAAGGAGTAATAATGCAGGCTGACGATGTCTGATTAATTAACCTGACAGTCATTCCATGTTTTCTGGAAATGCGCAATCATAAAAGAAGCTAGTTGTGGAGAACGGGATCTGCAACTCAAATCATTTTCAGCTGTTGCTGTGTGGAATGGGAGATGGGACTGTTCTATGCAAATGTCGTGTACTGTTCATTTTGTCCATTTCTAGAAAAATGTTCTCATGTTTATTCTAGATTGGCTGACAGTAGACTCGGTATATGCTCCTTTGCTTTTCCTGTGCATATACACGAGTATATTATATGCATCCCTTTTGCCTTCAATTTCCCTTGGTTTTCCCATAAAAACTTGCAATGAGCCATAAACTAATAAAATATTGCAAAAAAATGTGGAAAACGCTGAGTTACACTGCCAGTTTTACCTGCAAGGTTTCCTTGTTTCCATTGCTTCCTTCCTGTTACCACCATCATCCTGCCTTTCGGCTGATGGTCCCAATTTGCCTTTCCCTTTCCTTTCGACAGAGGATGGAAGAACTATATGCATGTATATAGTCGACCATTTTATTACTTGAACAGTGCCATAGAACAACAAGTAAAATGAAAACTGCGTGAAGTTAATAAATAAATAAATAAAATGTCGTAAGTAAGTGACTACTGCTGAAAGGTACATACCCTGATTTTATTGCATTTTCACAAATAGACCTGTTTTCCTCCACGTATTGTGCTGTAAATAAACACTAAACGATTTCCTGTTGAGCCTTGTGCATGTTGATGTCCGTGTAACCTCTGGATCTTTGGTGTACTTTTTGTAGCATATCAGATTGTAAAACGCCTCTGTGTAAATGTAAATTTCTTTGCATAAATTATTCAGGACAGGCTATGAAACGGAATTTTCTCTTTCAGGAAGAAAATCAGCTTATGTGAAGTATAAAATTGAGTTTTTATTTTTAGGGGAAAGTATAGTCCATCCTAAAGGGAGCTTTCAAGGAAAGGTTTTGATGACGATGACGTTGGTCGTTTTAGCACGGCATCCAACCATTTACAAGTTAATTTGAGAGCAGACTACCTTTCAAACAAAATACACATATATATTTATTTATGGTTGGACAAGGCTTTACAAACATGGGCCATGTAATGATGTGATGACAATCATTATTATACTTACTATTTCTTGGAACCAGTTTGAAGCAGAGACAGTTTCATGAAAGGAAAAGCACCTTGAGTCATGCACCGTGTGTGTGTATGAGTAAAATAGTCACAGCAGCAGGAAAAGCTTGTCTCTTTGTTCCTCATGCAAAAATTCACTTAGGCACTTTATGTACTAACATAATATTACGGGTTTGTGTTGTTGTAAGGAGTGAAAAATTTCAGCCCATATTATTATTATGAGTAATTTTACAAAGTAGTCGCAAAGAAAGAAAAGTCCTAAAGCTGATGTTGGTGGTAGTTAGTAGTTAGCAGGCTATTAAAATAAGTGCAAACATCGCTGTGGGAGGAATCACACTCTCTTCCCTAGGCAAACAAAGCACAACCCCAACAGCATGATGATGAAAACACAAAAATTTCTCCTCCCAAAAGAACTAAATAATTATTAGCTGTTTGGAGTCAGTCATGCAAAAAATATAAAATGCGTTGGCGCATTTTATCTTTGTACATTATGCAATATGCTATACATTACATTCAACAATAATAAAAACTCGCTCAGGCATCAGAGGTCCTTGACTGGTGACAACAACAGAGGGAATGAAAACGTTGACTTGTGTAATGTTTTTAGTAAAGTGAAACGCTATTACTTTGAATGAATTTTGGTTTTGAAAGGTACCTATATAATAACGCTTTGAGCATTTATTTTTCTTGTAAAAGTTGGGTTTTACGCGTTTGAAGTTTCATAATAAGCTAGTGTGAATGTGATGATTTGCGAAAATTCATAGAGGTGAAGAGGTGATATGAAATATTACAAGTGTAAGTTAAGGGTATGATGTTGGTGGCTGATAGTGTTTCCAAACATGACATTTTCTAAGGTAGTACTTTTTGGTAAAACGCACGGAAATAGTGCGGAAGAAGTGCTAATTTACGTGTAAATAGTGAGGATAAATGTGGTAACTGTCAGTAAAAAGTTGGTTTAACGAACCCATTCACGCTAGGACACGTACTATTTGTATTATTTGTTACGGTACCTGACGGTTACTCCAGTTTGAGTTTTCTTGTGTTTGTATATGTTTGCGTATTTTGATAATGCCTATATATAAAAAGCCGAACAAGTACAACATTGCATGATGTGTCATAATAGAAAGGCTTTGTAGCTTTCAATATTTTATGTGGCAAGTTTACATTTATTATAGGCACAACCGGCAAGAACACAAGAACAAACAATAGTCGTTCCTGTAGTGCCAATATGATATTATTATGACTTTTCACTGGACTCTTTCAATTGAATCAAATTGAGCTGTTCCTCTGAATTGGGGTGCGTTACACTAAAATGCTGCCTACATACATTACTCTCAAGAACATCATCCTGCTTGTCGGCTCACCACCACCCACGCGTCTAGCAATCAAAACTTTATGTATATAAAATATATGCTTACTTTGGTGAAAGTTGAAACAGAGAAGCATAAACTCTACAGCATTTTGAGTTTTTGTTAGTATTTCAACTCGACAACTCATACAAACAAACACATATAGTCAAGTCATCAGAATCATTCATCATTGTCCCCAGTGCTCATGGTCATCAGTCATACAGGCAGAATGGAATGAGTCAAAGAAAATGACAAGTTCATTCGGATTTGGCTGAAGTGGAATTATCAAAAATGTCCAATAATTTGTATTGCACCTATGTTCACAGTAGACATGTACGTAATGATGATGAGTATCAACGTTTTTTTTTTCAAACCCAAACTGAAGCTTTTTCAAATAGTTTGTGCGTATTAGGCTGTTTGAATTGAACTCGTTATGTTATGGTGTTACTGTCGCTAACTCAACGTTGTCACGTTTAGCTTACTACATACCATGAGTCATGCATTGCTACCCATAATTTCTACGAACAACGCTATCCGGTCAAGGGTGTTTGAGTTTCTATTGATCAACCATTGACCAACTTTCTGTCACTTTCTATTTGAACTTTTTCTTTAACCTTTTGCGAGTGAGTCATTTTTAAAACAAATTGCATGTTATACGTTCTTCTTAAACGTTGTAAAATATGGCAATCACTCGGTAGGAAAAAAGTTCAAAGAATTTGCTCGAACACAAATGATTCTTCCAGTATTTCATTAATGCTAATAATAATACTCTAACTTTCTTAACCATAATATAAATTGGAAATGCCATCCCTCCATCCATCCATTTTATCATGTATTGAACCTTGTAATTGCTATGATTATTGTTGTATGTGACTGTTTGGATTTAGATTTTGTCTGGCTCCCCACAAATAAAATACAAATTACCCATTAACGCAATGACGTCTGTTTTGCGATAATTATTTCGCGTGTAACGTATCCGCTTTCAATTATGGTTGGTTTGCTTTATGTACAGAGGAAACTAGTCTGGAGTATTATTACGAAATCAACTATGGTAAATACGTCAACTGGTGGGTCGTTGTCACTGTTGATGGGTAAAGGATATTAAATTCCACGTGCAACCTGATAGAACATACTGTGTGTGGTGCACAGTTAAGTTTTATGGAATGTTGTTATTTGTTGCTTCAGGCATATTACAGTTCCTACAATTTGCATGACTATATACAATGCATTGTGTATAAAAATTTATTTTGTAGTTCTGGTTGCATAATTAGCAAATTAGCAATTACTCGCGCAATTTCTTCCAAACAATGAGCAATGTTAAGATATGTTGGAAAACGCTTAATAGCAGATTGTGAGTAGAAAGTCACAACTTTTTGTCAAATTCCTCCTACAAAAGTATATACGTTTACTTATACCTTTTAGGCACAGTATATACTGGTTTGAAGTTTGTTCTGCTTCACTGTATGCTTTGATGCCCCTTATTTTCAAGGTGGTTAACCAGATGCAACCAATTTATTTCTCAACTAGAACAAATGTCACACTTTACACAACAGTGACCCCGGTACTACAATAGGTCATCATCATTCCTTCTCTTCCGGCTTTCTACTAAATCTTCCTTGAACGTGAATCCGTTTATTTTTTGCCCACGTTATCCATTTACTTTGACAAAAAGTGGATTCTAGTTGTTTGTTGTCCAACAGCACAAATCCACTAAAAGTTGGCCTTCTTTTTCGATAAACGCCCTAGCAAATTTGAGGGGAAAATGTAGTAGCGGCATGGAAAAGAAGAGGGATTGTAGAAGAAACTTTTAAGCTTCCCGATAATGAAGGGGATCTAAAAAGAGAGCAATCAGAGAACTGTGAAGAGTTTCCTTTGTTTGAGCAGGGATCTAAAATGGAAAGCAAGAGGAAAATGTCTGCAATGTCGATGATGTTGATAATGATTGTGTGGAGATGAATGGTGCTTCGTGCATGTTCTATTCTATCAAAGAGCTGAACAAGGTGGTGCAAACTGGCACGTTGAAGTTTACCCTGTTGTTCGCCCAGTTTTGTTTTAAAGCAGACAGCACGTTCTTGTTTTGTTTGCAAATTTGAAAACGAACACGCAAATGTGCTAAAAGGGATTTTTTCCTCTTGTCTGGTTTGAAGTGGTTCTTTATGAGCTTAAGTAATTAGGTTAGAAAAAACACCAACGCGTACCAATACTCAACAGTATGACCTTACGCCAATCGTCTACTACATAAACGGGGTGCCGTCATGGCACACGTCACAAGGGAGGGATGGTTTGTTAAAGTGTTTTATGAAGGAAGAATTGTATTTCCAAACAAAATGCACTATTAAGTTGACTTGCATAATACACAATATTACATAAATGACATAATGTATATGACTTTTATTATACCGAAATAATCAAAAATCGTTTATTTTAGGTAAAGATGGAATGGAATCCCGTCGTCGTCAGTCTCAAAGTTCATTTTTCAAGTTCGACGTTCGACATACAAACAACCGACGTTATATAGCCGAGTATCAAATTATCCTTTATTGTATCGCTCGGTTGATGACGACAATCGACAATAACAAACGATGATGAGTGATGATAGATAGAATGGAATTCTTTCATCATCATCTAAAAATAGTCGACCGACTAGTTTTCGCAGACCGTCTTCGATTTGTTTGTAGCACATAGAATCTCAAGTTACCTTTTCACCCAGATTTTATACGAAAAACATATAAAAGACCACTTGTGCAAGAGACGGTATCTAATCTCATGCTTTCTTTGTTTCTCTTTGTACTTGTACATTCTGCATTTGTTTAGCTCAATGTTTCACCCATTCGGCACGTACGTATATCTCTCCATGGTTCGTATTGTAAACGATTACATAATATTTGTTGTAAGGATTTTATTGGCTTTGGAAAATAGCATTGCACATTGCTGGAAAACAATGATTTGAGAAATTTACTTGCAGAAATGCTATCTCTCGCATAGGTATACATGTAGTGTTTAGAGAGAACCGAGAAATATCCATCAACCTACAGACAAAGTGCAAACACTCTGACTCAAGACATCGAATAACAACTTGCTAAAAATGTTGTGAGGGAGTTGGGGTGAAGAGGGGCATTATTGAATGACCCAAATGAAAAACAGAAATGCTATCCGCCCACGACACGCTATTCAACACAAAAAAGGAAAATAACACAGAAAAATGCTTAGCTGTCAGATAATCTGTTTTCTTCGTTTTACCTTCAAAGCATGAAGTTGATGAGTAACTAGTTGGAATCCATCTTCCATAATTCGCTCTTTTACTTTCTTCAGAAACAGTCTTCATATAAAGTACGCCAGTTAAATACAATTTTGTTCTTCAATCTTTCTCGAGTGGAAAACTGATTTTAGTACAATACTACACAATTTTTTCTGCACAAGAAGAAACAGGATATTCTCTCTTGTGTGTATTCAAAAGTTCGATACTAATCCTCATATAAAGATGCATACATTTATGATCTGCTACCGGGTATTTGTATAAGTATAAAAATGATATAGAACAAAAGTGTATTTTTTATTCTTTTTAATACGAATCTTTTATTTCATTTCTATTTTTAGTATGAATGCAGGCAGAGCAGGGAACGTAAATCCTATAGAAGAAAACAAATCCTTAAATAACAGTAGCGTCTATGAGTTTGTTATCTTTTTGTTTCGATAGGCAAGCTAGCTTTGCTGGAATTTTCCCCCTCATTAAGCAATGAGCAGTGAGCCAGAGGGACGACCAACTATCTACAGGAAACATCGAGTTGGAAAGAATTAACTAGTCATTGTGTAGTAATTTTTTCCCAACTGTTTTTATTCTTTTATTTGTTTGGGCCTGTGTCCAAGTATGAGACAAATAAGAAAAACTAATACAATCTAATCATATAAAAAGTAAAAAAGGCTTATGGTTGACCAGATCTCTGGGGCATAGTGAGATTGTCCTGAGTTTAGGAGTTACTCTTATTATAACCCTAAAATATTAATTTGCTTAATGAAAACTGTTTGATAAGTTCATGAAAATCTGGATTTAATATGTAATGAAATTCCTTGTAAAAGATGTTTGCAATAATTAATTATTGAAGGCGTAAAATTAGAAATTATTCGATTCCTACATGCAACTTTAGCTTGTTACTTGTGTAGGTTAGGTGAAGGTGAATGAACACCTTAAGGTTGGAATTTACTAAAAGCTTAATTATGAATTTACTTGCAAAAAAGCTAGCGAATGAATGATTTTCGCTACTTATGAATGGGACGTACAAAATCGTAGATAATCTAATTTTAGACTGACGTGACGTCTGTAGCAAATACATTTAGGTTCCCACCCTCATAGGCAGATTTTTCCTACGTATCATGCATATTTACTTAAATAAATCCCCATCCTTTATGATGCCAATATCAATAAGATTTCTGTATTACCTTGAAATGCTCACAGGTCTGTTGTTTTCTTGTTGTGTAGTATATATCACTTCATAATTCCCAAAAGACACCTTTAAAAAGTTTTCCATCAACTCTTACAAAAGCAAGCTTTGTCAAACGATCATAAAAATGTCGCTGAAATGGTTTTTCATGCACGAAAGGCCAAAATGGATCTGATTCCAGTCATAAAAGGTTATTCAATAGCAATAAAACTTGTGGAGCTTTATTTAGTGTAAAGTGCAGCAGACAGCAGATGTCCTGAGTGATGATACAATGCTATATAAGTAAATGCTTGCAAAAGTCTTCAACTTTACCATTACGGATTCTACAAGTTTACTTTGGGTTCATTCAAGTTTATATTTTAGGCAAACATTGAAGCTCAGTTTAAATGTGAGTGGCGGGCGGACAGACACGACTTTTTTTGCATTGTTTGGTGATTTTTGATTTTAAATCACAATGCATTTCATTTGGGTCCCTAGCATATCGCAGCAAATGATTATAAAAAGAACTTAGCAAATCAAATTATCAAACCGAGTTAAAAAATCAAGAATCTGTAAAAATATTTTACAAATCACATTAAGTTAAATCAAACAAAGATTCATAATTTAGGAATACATTCCGTATAGCTAACAAAACTTCATGAGAGGCATTTTCTACAGAGGCATTTTCTACAATTTTGTACAATACATGGTAAACAGCAAATAAAAAACTACAATGCTACAATTCTACAAGTTTACTTTGGGTTCATTCAAGTTTATATTTTAGGCAAACATTGAAGCTCAGTTTAAATGTGAGTGGCGGGCGGACAGACACGACTTTTTTTGCATTGTTTGGTGATTTTTCCAATATCTGATTAATAATGTATTATTAATGTCACATGGGTAGCCCAGATAAAGCTTAATGAAATATAAGGCTTAAAAGCTACCCTCAAGGATTTCTACAGGTAATCCAACGACCAAGTTCCTTCATTCAAAAAAAAAACGGTGGATTAAATCTGAGCACACTTGCTGCTCCTGGCTATGCTTAGAAACTTTTGGTGTTATGGCAGCGTCTAAAAAATTCTAGATATTCCAGTGTCATCTTAATGTTGTTGGTGTAGTCATTAAATAAATAATTCATTTCCCTCCTGAATTTTGTCATGTAAGAATGAATATGTCGTTCTTGTCGATTCAGTTAAAGTAACCATATTTGAAAGAGCATAATACGAACTATTGTTATACTCTTTGAACTATAAAGAGCAAGTTTTTGCTTGCCCCAGTTTCCACAGGAACACTTGCAATAAAAAATGCAAAACAATTGTGTTAACATCTTTACTTTTATGTGCTCTCATCGTCACAACAGGTGTGTGTAGTGTGTGCCCATTGTCGCATTATTTTGCGTCTGTTGGACTTTTATTCAAACAAACATTGCAGAGTATCTACCTTAACGTGAACATGGAGGAGGATGAAAAACATTGTTATTATTATATGCAGTATATGAAAGATTAAGTGCATTTCCAAGTTAGTAAAATGCAGAGAATGTTTCCAAGTAGAAAAAGGAAGGAAGGAAAAGGCTTTTAATGGAATTTCCCATAAGAATTCTTTCTACTATTACGTTAACCTTATTTGCTTGGAACATGTGCTATAATACGTATTTTTGCTTTCTTATCTCAGTGAACACTGCAATTTTTCGCAAAAGCAAAACAAGTTGTGAATGCCTACAGATTTTTCATACACAGAGAGAAAGTAACAATTGTGCACTGTAAACACGTTCTCACCTGTCCGTATTGTGTCCCACAATATGTTCCTTGCAGTAGGATGGTTAGACCTTTATAAAAAAAATAAACTTTCGATAGGCACGTATATATTTTGTGTGTCTTGTTACCTCTCATCACTATCATATCATCAGCTATGCTGAAAGTTTTTCTACATATCCAACCTGCTTCTGGTATAATTTGAGCTTTATACGAGAATAGACGTAGGAGACTATATAGGATAATATGGAGGAATCCCTCAGGTGTTGGAAAATGATTTTTACCTGGAAAAAGTAATTTTCTCCCACTTTTTCCTTGATGATCCCATCCAAAAGCTTTTCCTCTATTGTTTTTCTCACATCATCGCATTACGGTCATTGTCGACATAAATTTTCTGCTAAGTGTTTTAAACCATACCAAGCCGAAAAAACAGTAAACATGATAAAAACGCAAGCATAGTACATATAATACTGACTGTATACAGTTCTTTGCCTCATATACGAATTTGCCAATTTATTATACAGTACATTATAGGTACTTGTATACCTACGCACGCCAAGAGAGTAAGAATGTGTAATGCCTTTTGTTTGTATTTCCTGCTAAATCCCTGCCATAAAGCGGTATTACATTTTTAGGAAAAAGATAAAAGATCAACTATTACCGTACCACTACAAAGATGTTCAGATGCATTAAAAAGTGCTATATGATAAAAGCACACACTTTATTCCATTATTCCATTCCACCTACACCTTTTGTTTTTATCTACTTGCAGAGTCTCTTTTCACTCTCAATTCATGGTCGAGTTCCAGGAAATCACTTTTGTTTTTAAGAATGGAAAGTGGAAGGATTTTCTTTATGATTATCCTGAAGTGCTGTAAAAAGGCGTAATTTTGAAACTGTATATGCGGCTAAGAATCACATTCTCATAGACATCATTGTATGTCGCTGTACTACTAAAAGGCATACTGTCCACCAGAGAAAACTAGAAGGGTCCGGCAATTGTGCTTCCAAGAATTTTTTTTCCTTCATTTTCTTTATTCCGTTTTTCTTTGGAACATTGGAATGCAGGCAAAAGAAGGGAGGAAAATAAAAGACATCTTCTTGGTTGTTGGGCATGTTTCTCTACTATTTCTATAGAGTTTTGGCTTGATTTTCACTAGAAAGATAATATTTATGCAGGCACAGACCTTGTGGTTTTTCCTGGCATGGGTGGTCTTTTGCGGACACACGTCGCAGCTAATAAAATTCTCAGGTGGTGACGGGTGGTTTGGTGGTTCGAGCTCTATTGTTAACTGGTACAATTATACCTATAAATGACATCACGACTGTTGCCAACTTGATAGAAATATATTTAGGCATGTGTGGTCGCTACCGTTCTACATACATGTGTTCAACCTGTCTCGTGCAAAACAATTATTATTAGACATTTCAATTCCAAGGAAGAATAAACAAAGCCGGACAGAAAAACAAACAGTTGGGTGGGAATGGAATTGCGTAAAAGCAGTTCTTCGAAGTGATCAGATTATGGAGAAAAATAATTGCTTAAATCGGTAATATTTATACAACTTATACATGGTCTATATACTAGCCAGAATCTATTGCAGACTTGCAGAATCTATTTACTGTGCAGATTGCAAGCTAGCACAAATCTTTTTACTGTTTTTAATGGAGCGTAATATGCTAGCAGGGTAAACGCCAGAAAATCATTCGTGCTTTGACCCAGACACACAGTTTTCAAAAGTTGGCAGTTTCTTTGTGTCCTGAAACCACTTGTGACTAAACGAGTTTGCATATCGAAGGCAGCACAGCCTGTGTTACACAGACGATGATCATAATGATTAATGATGGGACAGTTATGTTTGATGAAAATCATGATTAGTTAATTTAATGGAGTTTGATTGTGGTAATTTTGTTTCTATTGCTACTTCTTTGCTATTATTTAGTTTCCAACATCCCCTTCATTCTTCATCTTTTATGTAAGCAATCAGTCCACTGTATGCTTTTACTTCGTCCGTCACTTTAGAAGTCTTTCATTGCCAAAGCAACAAATATTTATTTATTTTTATTTATTTATTTATTCATTTAGGAAAGAAATGTATCTTACACAGTTAGGTCACACGTTAACAAAACTGAAGACGATACAAAAAAATAGTGTAGGTACATGATAATGTGAAAAAAGAAGAACAAGCAGCCAGGTTAAGGCGCTATGCAAACTTAGAACAATATAAAGGGAAAGGAAAATATAAAGACGTAGAAGTAAAATAACAACGAGATGTTAATAGCTACTAGAGCTAAAAGTACATTTAAACGTTAGTAGTTTTCACGCAAAGATCTAACTAACGACGGAATTGTAGACCTTCTGTACCTTTCGTACCTGCTTTTAACAAGTCTAAAGTTAAATTTGTTTTTATTATACCTGCTACAATAATTTGGCTTTCTTATAATTTGGTATTTCTCTAACCAATGTTTGAAACGTGGATTTTTAAGGGTTTTAATACCAAAACGTAGAAGTAAATCCTGCCATCTTTTTTCCAGATTATCAATATTAAGTACATTACAGACAGATATGTAGTTGGAGCTAGAAATGTATTTACCAGTAATTATAGCCAAAGCCCTTTTCTCAACACTTATAAGTTTCTTTGTTTGTTCTTTGGTTAGGTAGTTGCACCAGAGAACCGAGCAGTATTCTAAGATACTTCTAACATGACAAATATACAGCTGCAATAGTTGGTACTGAATAAAACCAAAACATTTCAATTTTCTTAGTATATAAAGTTTTTTACATGCTTTTACATAAATAGAGTTAACGTGGTCATTCCAGTCACATTTGTTGTTAATTAGTACACCAAGTAGTTTAGCAGCACTTACAACAGGAATTTCAGAACCCTCAATTGAAAGTTTAAAATCACTAAACTTTTTCCCTTTAGAGTTATCAATTATTATAATATTGCTTTTCTTAGGATTTAGACACATGCTATTTTCTGTTAGGACCTGGTTAATACAAGTAATGTACTCAGTAATTCTGGGAACATTATTATAATTTACACATTCAGCTACAACCATGTCATCCACAAAAGCATTCAAAATGTTTTGAGTACATTCATGTTTCTCAGTAAATTTCATTAAGACCTTGTTAATAAGAATGATAAACAACAGAACCGCTATTTTAGTTCCTTGTGGGGTACCGTTGTTTATTGATAAGAAGTTTGAAAGAATGTCTTTATGCTTTGTGCATTGAGTTCTCTCTCTTAAAAAATCAGCTATCCATAGAATGTCACTAGGATCAATATTTAGGGATTTTAAGTAGTTAATAACAACATTGTGGTTTACAAGGTCAAATGCCTTCGCCAGGTCCAGCAGAACAATTATAATGTAAGTATTCGGCAAGTCAAGGGATTTTAATATAAAGTCATATAAAGATACAAGATAGTGAGCAGTGGATGACTTTTTTATTGCACCAAACTGTGATTTGCTTAATTTGTTTATGACTTGATAGTAAATCTTTTCAAACATAAAATCCTCCATGATTTTACTAAATATGTTTGTCTGCGTTATTGGTCTTAAATTGTCTATTGAGATACGATTTCTATCTTTAGGTACGGGTGTTACAAAACCTTTTTTCCACTCATTAGGTACACAGTATGTCTTATAACTAAAGTTTATAATATGTGTATAAAAGGGTACAATGTGTATAGCAGCATACTTTAAAAATCGAGCAGGGAGAGCACCCGGTACATTAGATTTCTTTATGTTGAGCTTTTGAAACTTCTTCAGAACAGCGAATTCATTTACATATAAAGCGTTTGTACCCTGATCACTTGTATCTGATCTTGATATTGGTGCATATCTATTATTTATTTCGGTAAAGTGCAAGTTAATTTTATTGAGAATTGAAATAATATTTAGATTTTCACTAAGTGCAAGTTGTTCGACAGGAGAGATTCTGTCGTTTAGAGCACATATTTTCTTAACAAAACTATGGAGCTGCTTAGGATCACTGCTTATTTTCACTTGTACCTTGTTAAAATAAGACCTTTTTGCCTGTTTAACCTTTTCATCTAATTCGGCTTTCAATTTACCATGGTCATAACCATTTCTTTTCAATCTCTTATACTTACGAAAAAGTGAGGACAGAGTGGGGGTAATCCACATGTTATCATTTTGGTGTATTCGTTTTTCTTTGATTGGAAAGGCCACTTCAAAAGCATTACTAAAAACATTGTGCATATACGCTGCTTTAAAATCTATAGAATCAGACTCGTAAAAAGGGGACCAATTTGTTGAATCTATTAGACTGGCAAAATCAAACAGATTATCAGTAGTATAATCACGGTATTTTACAAAGCAAGGAGGTTTTAATAAAGGAACATATTTCTTTTTGGGCATAAATTGTAAGCCTACATGATAATAAGCAGTTTTCAAAAGTTGGCAGTTTCTTTGTGTCCTGAAACCACTTGTGACTAAACGAGTTTGCATATCGAAGGCAGCACAGCCTGTGTTACACAGACGATGATCATAATGATTAATGATGGGACAGTTATGTTTGATGAAAATCATGATTAGTTAATTTAATGGAGTTTGATTGTGGTAATTTTGTTTCTATTGCTACTTCTTTGCTATTATTTAGTTTCCAACATCCCCTTCATTCTTCATCTTTTATGTAAGCAATCAGTCTGCTGTATGCTTTTACTTCGTCCGTCACTTTAGAAGTCTTTCATTGCCAAAGCAACAAATACTATGTATTATAGTACGAGTGTATAGAGTTTCTAAACAAACTTGAGGCATTTCCTCGTAAACGTAGCCAAAGATCACAGATTTTGCAGCAATGGTTGTTGCGTGCATCCAACATAGCTAGTTAACTTCCATGAGTAAAACAGGCACGAAGTGAGTAAATTAGATCTCTCAGAGTTTTCTTTGGTTTGTATACGTTTACATTTCGTATTATTGACTGTGAAAGAGAGGAAGGGAGAGAGTAACGGCGATCACAGAGAAAGTGAATGAATAAAAGTAAAAAGGATATATACATTATATGTGAACATGTTCAAGGATTAGAGTTACCACGTATAATTTTGTGCAAGGTGTGCTTGTTGATGCTTTATAAAAATGTGGTAACGGCGACTAGGACGGATGGATGAGTTAGCAAGCACACTGAATGACGACATGTTCTTCACAATTGGCTTTTATCCCTTTTTTATTCGTCTCTTTGCCTCTTTGTACACTATGACGCTGCCTGTATTGACTGAGGCAGGAGAAAATAAGTCTGAAAAGAAAAGCGACAACAAAAGGACTTTTTCACACTGCTGCTGCCGCCGCCACCACCACCACCACCACAACTCATTCCTTCTTTTTCCTTTTTGAAAGTCAATAGATAATATATAACAACAAGAGGAACACAGTTTCTGCTTTTCAACCCTATGCCCAGAGTTTACAAAAGGAGAAGAGAAAAAAAAATATGTCAGCTAGAGGATGTCGGTCGACCATTCAAAAAAAAGTAAAAAAGAAATCTGGCCTTTTCCTCGATTTGACTATGCACTTGTTAGGTTTTTCTAAACAAGAAAGCGGAAACTTTTTGTGTAGTCAAAGGCCGTCATCATCATTTTGTACTTATTTCTCTGTCTTTCTTCCCATTCTTTTCAATGCGCTGCACACACACTCTTGTAGTAATATCAAAAAGACATAATATTATGCACTGTCTTTTTTATCCCCCTTCGTCTTTCCCTCCTCCTCCTCCTACACTATTCATTTGCTAAGCTAAAAGCGTTCCTGTTCAATTTTCTCACTTCCTTTTTTCGGGTTATGTAACAAAAAACCGCAGATATGTATTTAAGTATACCAAGTGAGATGGATAATTTGGGGGAAGTCAGAGCCAGCGAAATCTATTTGATCTTGCATAGTGAACCGTGTGAAATTGCAGGCGATTTTGTAAGGCTTCTTTACGCGTGTGGTGTTCAATCAGGGCTGATGGCTGGTTGCATGCTCGTAGTAGATCCCCACATGTAGTAGTACGTTCCTACCATTCAGCTGCTGATGTATTCTGATGGGAAAATGAAGATGAAAGTTGAATCCCTCTTGGAAGGTACTTAGAAGCAAGTTTTATGGCACTCTGTGCTCTTCTTCTTATGTCTGTGTATCTGATTCTCAGTTTTTGCCTTTACCATATCACTAAGCTAGCAGCACTACTGATGTGCCCTGTCCATCCCTTTTCACTCAGAAAAGCAGAAAACCAAAATCAGCATGTTAGTGCAGCTGTCTTTTCATTCAGAGTTTCTATATGTTGTATACTTTACAAGCTTACTTTCTCTTATTTTGCTACCGATCTATTAATAGCTTCAAGGCAACAATAACAACACACAACACAATACGCTAAAAGACTGAAAAAAGACAAGTAGTAAGCAGGAGTGAATATAAAGGAGGAAAGGCTGTAGGGCCAACATGTGGGATCATCGTTGCCGTCACTTTCTTTTTGAGCGCTTCCATTCCGGACACAACCCATTCAGCCATGAACCTTTCTCTACCCTTTTCTTCACTGGCCTGTGAATTCTTCCACTTTTATTATTTATCATTAATATTATGTCAATGAATGGCCCAGTGATGAGAAAAGTTTTACGCGGGCCGACATTGTAATGGGGTTTTATAGTGACCACAAAATTAGCCTTTTACAGGGACTCCAACAAGGAGAAGGTGACAAGATGTTGGGTAATATAAAGGGAAATAAAGTACGTCCGCAACATTCTCCTTTTATGTTGTGAGGGCGGGCTGTCTCTTCACCACCGAAATTGTAGTTAAATACCTAATATTGCTCTACGTACCAGGTTTAAGCACATTCCATCATAATAAAACGCACATGGAATGAATGCGAGATATAAAAGCGAGAGAAAGACAACGAAAAATGGGTACACGAATGTACGTTCATTCTAATGATGATATAAATGGAAGCCACAGGCCATCATCACAATGTGCCATCATACCATCATGTTCTCCCACAACCAGTCTTAACATTTCCTTTCCAAAGTATCTAGCATAATAAAGTATTCTGACAATCACATCCCACACCAGAGCCCATCAAGTAAAGTAATCAAAGGCAAATGAAAAGTTTACCATGTTTCGGATGCAGGATACCGGTATCTCTGTACATTGTACACATCCGCTTGGTACAATGGTTTCACCATTGTGCAGTGGCATCCACAGAAAAAGGCACTTTAGCAAATTTGTTATTATTACTAGTTCACAGTTTGTTACCGGAGGCATTTTTAATTCCACATTCATCGCAGACAAAGCATAAATAGTTGTTCCAGTCAACAAATAAGCATACATACTATTTGTATTGTTATTGTTTTCTTACTATAGTCTATCCTTATTAACCTGCTGCAACATTTATCCAATTTTGTTTATACTCAACATGGAGAAATCAACTGCAAGCAGCAAGTATAAGCAACTGTACATAGATAAAAATGTGTATAATAATATGCTCCTTGGAAGTATAAAAGTATTCGTTTCATCAAGCAAGCGGCTGGGTCTCTGGTTCCCCTTTAACTCTACTTTTAGCCATGATCCTGTTGATGATGCCGAGTACAAGCAAATGGAAAGAACACCAGACAATAAACGCTGCATTGGAGACGATGATGATGAAGATAATATGGCGATCATCAAAATTTAAAAGGGATGAGCTTACTCACTCATTCAACAATAGAGCGCACACAAAAGAAAGGTTATTCTACTTGAGTGAACTTTTTGTTGTCACTATGTTGGATATGGAGGTAATATTTTATTTCGATTTCTATTATTATTATCACCAGCATTGTGTTTTGAAATCCCAAGTGATATATTTGCAGACACAAGTATACAGTACTTGTTACATGAACTTTTTTGTAAAAAAAAACTTTTTTCTTGCTAATAAACTACATTTATAATACTTTTCATTTTCTTTGGAGGCGGATGTACGAAATGTACCAAAGTAATGAGTGACTATGTGCTGACTGAAAGTATTACTTTTTCCCTTGTGGTATAGTGCGTAGGCGTATGCATAAGAAATGAGAAAAAGTGCTTGACTACCAAATTACAAAACTACCGACCTATCAGAATAAATTCTGTTACTCATACTTATAGCAACGAGCGGTACGTTTAGTACAAGTTCTCTCACATTTCTTTCTGCCATTTTTTGGAACACAATCAAGCTGAAATGCTTTTTACCTTTAGAAACTAACACATATATAAACTTAAGACATGTAGTATAAGCTTGCAGGTAATAATAAGAATGGTAATTAGGTAAAAGCGTCGGTGTAATATGCGGGGTTGTTGCGTTTTTTGAGAGGTGCGCATGCAAAGCAGATTGGATATCACGGTATCACGTTTGTTTCCTGGCTATATAGGTGTTAGCACTACATGAGATGACTCGTGTGTGACACAAATTTCCTTACTTTCTCTCTCCCTCTCGCCAAATTCGGCTTCCATCCGAAAATTAACATTTCGCTTACATTCGTTCTTGCATAATTTCATTAGTCATTGCAAGTTTTACCTTTTCCTTGATCGGATAGAAATGTTTACAAGCAAAATTCTATATACACATTTATGGCCGTACACGGCCACAACCCACACAAAATACAGGTAATAGTTCAATTTCACATATTATTTCTTGGAAAAGGGCAAGCTTTTTCTAAATTGAGACTTCATGCTGTTTTACTGGAACACGTTTTTTCTCAGGCAAAGGGTTTTAAAAACTCATTCAAACACAAGAAAAAAATATGTACTAATGTTGAAGGAATAACCATTACCGACTTATGTTACTTGAGTGTCATTTTGGGTCTGTCTGTTTGGCATAGGGAATCATGAAAATACATACAAATAATATCCTGCAATAAGTAGCTCTGTCGTGTTTTCCTTTATTCAAAGTGATTCTCAATTCAGTTAGTTGTTGTGCTTGTGGATAGCAACAGGGAGACAAGGGAAATAAACAGAATAGAATAGGGCATGCAAGAATAAAAGGAGTTGGTAAGCACATGAAGGATGTGTCATTTCCCCACGGGAATTTTCCTCCTTTTTCTCATATTCTTCCATCATCCGTCCTACTCCCTTTCTCCCTTACTTATTTCTCTAGTGGTGGCAGCCAGATTCACAGACGGAGAAAGGCAGAAGTGAGCATAAGCTTTGTACTCTGATTGCCCCAGTGTAAGCGAAGTAAGGAAGTAGCTTGAGCGTGTGGCATACTAATAATCCTTCATAGTCTTTGTGATGGGAGGGTGTGCAGGCAATTGACAGACAGACAAGAGAAGGTAATGGCAGAGCCTTTACGCTATGTAATAAGTAGCCGTATCAGACGACGAGCACGACAGACTCTTGACACAAAGCAGTATGAACTGCTACAGAGTAGACAATGCTGAATGCCTTATTTTTATGTGTAATGAACTTTTCTCTGTCTACAAACGAAACAGTCTAAAGAAAATAATATTAATGTAAACAAGCAATCATAAAACAACATGACAATTCATTCCTTTCGTGGTCAACAGCAAGCAGAGCAGACCACCAAGGGCAACTTTTTCGTAATAAAAGGAAACAAAAGGTAGTGTAGGTTGTTGGCTATGTGCATTCAATAAAAACCACTTTTCCTTTTCGTCTGTTTGCAGCGGTGAAGACGACAGCGGATCTCTCGTCCCCCGAAAAGAGAGTTAAGGATATAAGGGGACGGTAAATATTAGGAATAAATTGTAAAATTTAACCCAATTCTCTTCTTTACTTGCCTTCGTCGCGGAGAAAGTTCCAGTTTGTTCATCAACATCGTCAACCCTTCTTCTTCTTCTTGTGTGTTGGGTCTTGTGTTTATTTCTGAAATTGAAGGAGGAGGAGGAAAGGAATCAAGGCGGATGTTTGTTTACTGTGGTGGGAGATGATTTGATTTTGTTGAGAGCAGCAAAATATTTTGGGGAGCTAAAAAATCGACTCATACTCTATCCCTGTCAGTTCCCTTCCTTGTTACTTGCGTCATAGTTAGATAAGAGAGGGAAGGCGCAATGAATGAGTATTGTAGCATCGTAGGATGAGAAATGTGGTTTAAAGCCGTAAAAACCTCATTATTATTATCTAATACTTTGGAAGAAACGACCGACATGTTTTGGAGAAATATTTTGCTGTCGCAATGATCATGTTGATTTCAATGAAGCGTTGTTATTCGTCGTATTGAAGATGACGCTGACACGATTTTATGATGACTTTGAGTTTTCTGACACAAACATCTTCGCATACTTGATTTTCTTTCCACTGTCATGCATCCACCTCCACGATAAGATATATATTGTATATACATATATATCTTACGTAGGTACGTTCCTAGGAAGGTGGTGCTGAAAGCATAGTGAAAAAGAAACTGAAGTAGCAAGTATTATGTTATGGATTTGAGATGCTTACTCACCTGTCATGAGTAATGGGTATTACACACTATGAGCTACCTATACGGAAATCTATAAGCGAAATCAATTCAGCAGACAACTTAATTTTGTCTCAGTTCGAGGAATATGAATGAAGTGAATGTTTGTGAATATTTCCATTGTGGTGGTATGCCTCCTACTATTACAAAGTTATTATTATTACTTTCGCACATCATCTTATGTATTAGGCGTACCTCCATTCCATCATTCGTGCATCGTTCATTTCATGACGGGTGATATTACTGTTTTGACTGAGCGAATGGATATAGAAATGAAGAACAATGATTTTCACTATCACAGTTTCTCATTTTCTCGCATTCATTGCCATCTTCATCAAAATCTTCATTATGCATGTTTAGTCTGGAAAAAGCGATAACTCCACTGTCATGTTCATAAGCGTGCACACTCAACTGTGCGTATTAATATCACATATGAATTAAAAATGTTTTATATTCTGCAAGCATCAACTAAATGATGGAACTGTTTTAGTCTGGATTCATAAAATATGATACTACTATTCCTGGTCCCGCGCGTTTTGGCTTCCGCTGTTGAAATACGAACTGGGACTACAAACCTAAATCATTATCTCGATATCTCAATAATGTTCAAATAAACAATGCGTACGCGTGGAGGGTCGGTGTTCAATTTAACAAGCCAAGTCAACCATGTATACATGCATGGTATCTTCTCCAGCAAAAGTTATTAGCAAACTATTCTAATTCATTTAAATAAATTTCTACACATCGATAATGTCTCTTCCAATTTGTTGTTGTAGATGTTGTTTTTGTTGTGGGGGAGGTGAAAACGTAGCGAAAAAGTTAAGACAGTCAACAGAAGAAGCAAGAAAAAACTTTCGTGCTTTGAATACCATTTTAAGGGAGAGAGAGATAAAAAAGTAAAAACTATATAGTGTGTGTGAAGAAGGGAGAGAAAATCATGAACAAACTTTTTCCTTGTCTTCTTGTATGTACTTACATAAATAATGAATACGGAACAGATAAAAGCTTAAAGGAGCTGAAAACTGTAGAGTTACTTCAACAAAAGTGCATTAGAATTAGAGAGTCTACATGTATAATTCGACAGGATGGAGTAGTAGTAGGTGGAAGGAGCAGGGTAAATGTTCTGTAAGAGGAAAAGTGAGTAGAAAATAGACAAAAGAAGTGTAAGTGTAAGCATGGAGGAGGGAAAAAAGCGTAAGACATAAAAAGTTTTTTTTCTTCTTCTTTCTTTTTAGCTTCTTGCTTCCTTGCAGATGTATATTTTGATGGTCCTATATATCACAAAACTGTAAATTTTTGTATTACTACACGTACACATGGTACATTGCGTTTTAGGTTGGTTGGTTGAATTGCCTTGTGAAAAGGAAGGAATGAAGTGGTGCTGCTAACAAAGTTGAAATTTTGTGATGTGTGTGTTTGCCAGTCTGCTTTGCTTATGTAGTATTCATTCCCGTTTCCTGCTGTAGCTAGATGAAGATGTAGTTTTGTAAGACAAGTAGAAACTAGTAGTTTTTCTGTATGCTTTTCCCCCAAAAAAATGCTGAAGACGACCAAGACAGAATCGAATGGGTTTTTGTAAGGTAAAAGCTTTAGCAGTAGTCCGGAGTAGCTGTAAGTAAGTAATGCATAAAAGGAAAAGCGGGGAAAAAAGAGAGAGATTTTCATGAGTGTGCGACAAGCAAGGCTGACTCTTCGGTTTTTGTGGCTCTCCTCTACTTTTACTAGTCAGTGTTCCTTTCTTGTGTATCGCATCGTTGGCCCTACTATTCCAACAGCTTTTTATACTGATACGTTACTTGTACAGGGAAGAAAGTCGCTTCCAAGAAATAGTACACATGCTACATGGTTATAATATATGCCCTCAGCATAAGATAAGAAGTGAAGCATATAAAAAAGCACAAACAAGGCAAGTCAGAAGAAGAGTTTTTTTAGTGCGGGGGCGATCCGGATTATCATTTCCTTCGTCGACGAGAGAGAAAGGAGAGCGTAGCGACTCACTCACTGGTATATGCTCGAATGATGGAGAGAGCGCCTGTGAAGCGTACGTATAAGTTTGGCGAACACATAGGGAGAAGCGACAACGAATGTTACTCACACACTCACACGTAGATTTTTTATCGAGAAGGAATAAGAAACAAGTTTTTTCACGTACATATATGCATATATAAACCAATGTTTTCTTGATAGCCGTAAGGTTGTATACTTAGTATTGCAATGCAATGAGATGAGAACGCGATGGACAAACCAACAACAAAGGCTAGAGAAAAGTAGCATATTTCCCCGTTCCGAAAAAAGGAGCGTGTGAGCCATAATAAGGTTTTTGTGTAAGGCAATAGAAGAAGTACAACAACGGTGGTGAGACCAAAGCTTGTTTTCCTTTTCTACCTGGGTTGTTGTTCCTTAGTTGCTGAAAAACTGGCATAGTAGAACTGCTGCACATGTTTCTCACGGTCTTATACCGGTATACGGGGCCAATAGGCCTGCTTCTCACAAGAAACTGGCGTGTGTGTTGTATTTGTAGTGCGAGTGAGCCTACTTGCTAGGTTTGAGTTTGGAACGTTTGTTGAGAGAGCTGGTGAAAGCACAGGCTTTTCTCTGCTTTGCCTTCTTCGAGGCTCTCTAGTACGGCTGCCTTTTTCCTTTATTACGTGCTCTCATCCACCACACCACAATTACATGCCTGTTGGCATTCATGCAGTTCACTTGACTCCAGCGTTATTGTCCATAGCCGTGGTCCTCTACACTTGTCGTGCAATGTGATCCTGGTGAATGCGCTCTCCTACCGTAACGTCTAGTGTACTTGGCTGCTTAATCATCTACACATAACCCAATTGAGTCAGACATGGTCATCATCATCACACACTCATCCTTTGAACATGAGTAACAAAGTATATAAAAAAATAACAAATGTCCTGCCGGATTGTAATCAGTGAGTCAACCGGAACAAGAACGATAGAGGAACAACGTGCAAGTTTGCATATTTGAGTGAGCTCTTTAGTGAAATGGAACTGGTGGAAGGAACAACAGGTTTTTGTCGTGTTCAAATGAAAACGTCAATCGAATAATAATAAAAGGTGGATGTGGAGATTAAAAAGGGATTTTTAACTAAGAAAACCGCTTTTGGTGTGTATGTGTGTGCGATTAAAGAGAAAGCGTGTGCATGGACCACGCTATACCCGAACTGAAATAAGTAGAAAACTTGTGCAAAAGGATAATAGGAAAAAACTGGGTTGCCGGTCTCCCGTGGAGAAAGCATTATTATTCCGTTTTCCACATCCTCCTCCTCCTCCACCGCTCTACGCGTCTTCTTACCCCAAAAAACGTAATGCAAACTAAATAGTTTTTGTAATAGTAATCTGCTAGTATACTAGTAGCAATATTAATGATAATAATAAGCATATGTATACCCATTCTTAACAGAGTCCATTCATTTTCATTGTTAACCAGAAATGGTTGTCTCACATCGAGTCGCTGTATAGGTTTTCCCCAGAGGTGAAAACGTAGAGGGACACACATGAGAACAGTTTCATGATATGTTGTTGTGATAAAAGGAAAGCATATATAGTGTGCTATTATTTTATATGCACTGAACAAACTTTGTGCCGTGATTAAACGCACACTTGCATTCACTCGTGTTTCTATAAACTTGTGAGGTGGCATAATCTTATGTGCATCTTGATTGAGCCAAAAGGAATAGAAAGCGTAAAGACAAGAAGGGATAGAAGGATCACTCGTCCTTTCTTTCTTCATTAACTCAATTTGCTTGTGTGTTGGTGTGGTTTTGCTTTTGTCCAGGACATTTATTATACAGAAAGAAGAATGAGACTTGAACAATTTGTGTGTTATGCTGACATAGCTAAACATAAACACGTTACATGGTGGCCGTGTTGGTGAGCGTATTGCTTTTATAGATATTATAGACTCTTGCTTGGTGGTAGTGAACAAAGAGACGATAGTCCAAACAGTACTCAGAGCGGAAGTAGAAGGACGGAGGCATTAGTAACTAAGCTCACGAGAGAGAAAAAAGGGAAAGGTTACATTGGATTTAGTGAAGAGGCTATTTGGTTGCTCCGTGATCTTCCCTGTTGTTCAAAGTGTGACTATATATAGTGCTCTAGCATGTTTCCTCAAGGAACACATAGACACTGAAAACTACCAGGGATCAGTCACTACTAGAAAGAGAAAAAAAAACTTGTTGGTTATAAAGACAGTAGTTTGTAGAGAGAGTTCAAGGAAAACAGCCTTTCAAAAGAGTAAAGTTGTATACACACAGAGGAAAAAAGTAAAAATGCACTTTCCGATATTATTATTACTAAATTGTTTGAAATTATAGAAAAGTTGGTGCTGTTGCAATGTGGTGAATAAGCTATTATGTTACTGACGAACCACAGGGATTTTCAAAGGATTTTCTAGGAACTGTCAGGAAACCACAGAGGCTAAAGAAGGAAAAGAGAAAACCGTTAAATTGCCGTCGGTTGTTGTCCACGAATTGATGTAATGTAAGTAAATAAAAGGACAACCAACCCAACGCAAACGCCCACCCACGATCCATAATACATACACTGTACTACAAGCGATCACACAGTTATAAGCTAAAAATCCTAAGCAGCTCAGCTCGTGAAAGTACACAGCACCAAAAAAAGGATTTCCTCAATTTATTCGGAAGGAAACGCAAGAAATAAGGTAATAGCAGGAAAAAGTGACATTTACAAATCTTTATAAGATCACGGAAAAGCGTACTAGTACAAACGTCTGTAGAGCATACACGTTTGTCGTCTTTTCAAACAAATCCAAGAAGAAAAAAAGCTTTTGGATACGTTCTCGTAAGCCAATTAACCAATACCCTAAAAGAATTTAAAATGTACAACAATATCAGAATGAGGCTGACAACGTATACAGTAGCAGCCGCCAGCACGGCGTTATTAATTGGACTAATACTTTTGCTGGGAAGTAGTCCAACCTCGGCCTTCAGACTTTCAGATGAAGAAAACAGTGATCAGCAGCAGCAGCAGCAGAGGGGTAGCATTAATAGTAATAACTATAAAATTATTAATGAGATAAATAGTAGAGATAAAGGGTCACTAGTAGTCCCGCAATCATCATCGTTAACATCATCATCATCAGCAGCATCATCAAGAAGCAGCAACGTTGTAGCACTTAGTAAAAGGTCTCTTTCATCATCATCTTCTTCATCATCACTATCTAGTGACCCATCTAGCTTCCGAAGTCACCGCCACGAAAATAGTATTCTAAACGTAGCCTGGCCACCGGGTGGCATGTGGGGCTTTCTGCCATCAAATAAAAAGCTAGCAGCTGGTTCCCCATCCTCATCGCTTCATTCGCAGTCCTCCTCTTCAACATCTTCATTTAATAAGAAAGCATCATCATTATTGTCGTCCTCATCATCATCAGATAGCTCTTCATCCCTTCTCGCGAAAAAGAAGTCTGCACCTAGTGACCTGTTCCTTGACCCGGTGACGCTGGACGAGAGCCCATCCTTTTTCAGTAGTCGTCATCACCCCATCAGCAGCAGCAGTAGCAGTGGCGGCGCAGCTGCTGCTCCCAACAGTTTCTTTCATTCTTCTGCTTTGTCAGCATCCTCGTCTTCTGGCGCAGCTCCAAGTGGGAGCAGCAGCAGCGGTGGCAGCACGTCTTCATCCGGTGGGGGTGCTGATGCGAAAATACACCCGACACCACCACCAAGATCTCAGTACATGTTTCTCCAACCACCCACAAGAATAGAGGCTCCACTGGGAGATGACGTGGGAGCAGGGGGGCAACCTGAAGATAATGACGACTTACTTGAAAATGAAATTCTTGAAGGGGAAGGGGAACATACCAACTGGTTGAAGCGATCCTCTTCGTCGGGGGTCGTCTCCAGATCATCCGGCGATTACAATAAGAGAAAGAGAGATTATGACGTACCTCAAATCGGTAAGGAATTTGTTTGTTGCTTTCTCTATTTTGTAGTAATAGTTCATACAACACGAGAGACGACGAACCAGAACCCTTTCTTTCAGTGTTTTGCAAAACAATTGTGAAAATTGCATTATCAGTCAAAGTAAAAGTAAAGGGGAAAGAGACATGTCTGTACACAATCTGGCGCTCGTTTAAAAACTCCGAGCACGGGAAAGGGAGAGACCTGTTGACACTGGTTTTCGTTGGAATCTGTGCGCACACTTTCCTTTTCCGCAAATGGCAAACACCTCTCTCTACAAAACGATGTGTATGTATATGTGTGATGGAATATAGAATGTATACAGAATGGCGCTTCACGTACTTACATAATTTATACAGGGGGAACGCATAAATGTAAGCCTAGCTTTTTTTGTAGAGATACCGCAGTTGTAGTAAAATAAATGTGCAAATAAATAGTTGGTTGCATTCCTCTGTTTACTTTCACTGCCCGCGTACGTGCTTCCCTTGCATTCCCACTGCCTGTGTGCTGGTATGTAGAAAATGTAGTTTTTGTTGTTGTTGTTGGTACACAAAGAGAGACACCGTTTTCCGGAGTGACAATAACAACAAGAATACGCTTATCTGTCCCTTTCTATATAGGAAGCTCCCTTTCTATAACACATAATAAGAAAGGGTTGAGAAAATGTGCTATCTGTCAGTCAGTGCTGTGGTAAGTGGCATACCCTTTCACAGCTTTAACCTTTACCCTTAAAATAGTATTGCTTGCTTTTTCCTACTGCTTTTGGTTTATGCGAAAACCTTTTTTTGGACATTCAAGGTGAATTCATAGAAAAAAGCCAAAAGGAGCTCAGCCTTCATCATTAGTAATTTGAATATTATTTTCAGTAGGATAAAAGATGAAATGCAGGTGTACGTACGTCAGCGAGAGAATATGCAAAGGCCTTTATCACAAGACGAATAATTTATGCTTTCTCTCTCTTTCCCACCCACAACTTGTCTTGTCCTAAGTACTACCACGCCAGGCTTCTATAATGATGATACGGAAATAAAGCCTTGGACGGGGTTCATTAGCAAGCAGCTAGGAGATAGAAGAAAAAAGAAAAGGTGGAGAGGGATCGTCTAACCATTTTGTTATCCGTTTCTGGCTTTTCCTCATGTGAGGATTCTCCTTTGCTGGAAGGCTGAATCTCATGATGAGGATGACGAATGTTATCATACCATGATTGGAGGTAGCAGCAAAGCAGATGAGCGTGTTATAATGATATATAGACTCACTGTATAATATTTGAGAAGGCACATAGCATTAAATTTGCAGCGCAAGAGAGAAAGGAAATGAGCTCATTTTTGATGCCTCAAGGGATACTGTTCTGAGCACTGAGCAAACCAAAAGAGAGAAAGAGAAAATAACCTTGCTTACAATGCTGCCTTAAACATAAACACCAAAAAAAACTTCAACCTTTTCATTCTCTTTTTCCGTCTCATTTATAGTCCAAGCACACTCACCAACTAAATGTGTTTATGCAAGTTGTTACGGGTATGCCAACTTGACGAAAGCAAAAAAATTGAGTTAATAGTTAAGACATTAATATGGAAACACAAAAAGGTAGAGACAGACATACAAACCGCACTATTCCATACAGTTTGATTGTTATTCAAAGTAAAATAATGGATGAACTAAACATATTAAAAACTAACATGTGCACTTTCCTTTTCCATATTATTAATGTATTCATTCATCAGTGTTGTCCTGCATGCTAATGCTAATAATAATTATGCATGCAAAAACGGAAATAGGGGACTACTACTTTTGGTGTGCAAAAGGAAACTTTTTTTCTGTGTCTCAAAAAACTAGCACCAAAACTCCATGTCCTCTTTTCCCCCTCCAACCCTCTCTATCTTTTTCTGTAATATGCACTTGATGTCAGTCAAAAGTAAGTGGAATTCGGTTAGGCACTTTGGCTTTAGAATAGAGTGTGGTGGTGGGAGCGATTCATGCTTTGGTAGCGTGGTCTCCTCTCTTTATAATCCCATATTGAACATGTGTGCTACCACGAATTTTTTCATACTATTTACCCAAGGTGCCATCACTTTCACATTTTTGTATGTCATGTTGGATTTGCTTAACGTACATAATGTCAGCAAAGAAGCTTGTTGGTTTTCATTCATAAATCATCCCCAACTTCAGTACGACAAAGATATCGTCAATAATTGGAGAAAGCGCATCATTGTATTACACTAAATACATCCGCACATCGAAATCAATAAATGTTTTGTACTCCATGTCATAATTCTAGGAGTAGTGCACCAAAAAATAATAATGATGACCTCTAGTAAAAGCAATCCACTTTTGCTGACTATTTACTTCCATATTTGCATTTTATTACTGTTTCTTTCCCCGTGTACGTGTTTAGCTAATGATGATGAAGATTGATGATAAAAAAAGCATGTGTGTATGTTGTGTGCAGCGGACTGCTTCCTCTACAAAATTCCCTAACGTTAGGAGTGTGCGTTCTGAGCTGCGGTGGCGTTTTATCAAAATGCAGATCAAATATTGTTGCGGTTGTTGGAAGCAATGATAATAACGAGACAGATGTGAGTTTGTATTGTCACAGGAAAGAGTCAAGTGAGTTGATGCGAGATCTATACTGAAAAGAAAGGGAAGAGAATAGAGATGTGGGTTAGGCTAGGACAGGGAATTGAACCATCTCAGGTTTCAAAATACATTCATTCAAGCATATGTGCATGTGCTTATACGCATGTAATCATAGTTCTGTGGTGAGTCCAAAAAGGGAAAGGTATACTACATTAGAGTGGGTAATAAAACATGTGCCACCGGAGAAAGTAGCTATAGTTTGATGATGATGATGCGAATGTAATAGTTCTTTTGTTGGAGCATAGGCAAACGAAATATTTCGTAATGCTAAGCGTGTGCTTTATGTGCAGCACAAAAAATATTGGAGAGATTGGCGGATATATATTTGGTATGTAATGTGTGTCTTGTTTCCCTTGAACTTACAATAAAAGCTACCGCCTAAAGGAGACTTACTGACTGGCTGGGTAAGCATTTTTTGTCGCAATTGCCGCCATCGTCGTCATTCCTGTTAGCATTATAATGATGATCACGATGATGATGATGATGATCGTAATGTTGATAATGTCGAAAACGAGAAGCAATTAAATCCAGTGACTTGCTCAATCCATTGCATTGTTGGGCCAACATTGCCCCAGGTCTATAACCCTGATAGTGAATCCTGCAGAATAGCAAATTGCAATAGTTAAAGTGAAGAAAGTTAGAAGACAAACTATTATCGTAGGATATAGCGATCAACATTGTTGTTGTCGTCATACAAAGTGTATGACCCAAGCAAATACACTTGAATTGCAAAGCTCTCACAATGCCCCGGTATTCAGGCTCAATGCTTGAAGCGCATCAAAAAATTTCCAGTTTGCTTGACCAGCAGCATACATAGCAGTAGCAGCTAAAGCTAAAACTTTTAAGCTGGAGAGAACGACTCACGTTTGCCGTTCCAGTTTTCGGTGCGCAGCATAGTATAGTATTGACGTAATACATGGTTTGATTTTGTCCTGCTGAATAGTACGTGTGACCAAATTTTGATTATGCAGTATTTGTGTTAGTTCACCACAAAGTTTATTTTTGTCCAAGAACTCCTCTTTTTGGGCTGATAACAATATGAGGATAATATTATGATATGTTGATGGCCAAACAATAATTATGAGTGTTTGCATTTCATATTCCATTTTGAGAAATAGCTTGGCAAAGATAGCACATTACATGACTGATGATTAGCATGTAGAGCGTGTTGATGTCATGTTGGTGATTACGTTTAGAACAAACAAAGTTAAGCGAAATGCTGAAGGTGTAGATATATAGCTTTTCTCACGAACTAGTTCAACCATGACAGTTTTTGCTTTTAGTAGAAGTAGATAAAGTACATTACAATCAGTTAATTTTATTTTTATCTTGTAATTTCTGACAAATACTTGCCAAAACCAAAAGAACGTCTAGGCTACTAGTTGTTCTGTTCATTGGTATTAGTAACACGCGCGTAAAAGTGGAAAAGGAGAAAATTGTTCAGTGTGTGTGCAAAATGCGGTTGTTGTCGGAGTGTGGTCTCCAGAGCAAAAGCACTATAATGGAATGAGGCAAGGAGGAAGAAATTGAAAATTATAAAAGCATGAGAGAACCCCATACTAGTGCTAAAAGTTATACACACATTTCTCTTTTTATGGAATAAGCAACAAGCTTGGACTGAGCCAATGACCAAAATGAATATTTCAACTAATTGTTTTTTCCATAATGTTTAAGCATAATGCTTCCACTCCTTTTTAGTCCAAAATGCATTCGTGCCCACTTGACCTGTAAAGATGTGAATATAGCATGAGTATGCGCAAGTAAACATTTTAGCAAAATTGTTTATAATTTAAGTAAAATTGAGACTCAATTTTTTGTATTTTTTTTACTGAGGAACGGAATGATCTATGGCTGCCTTTTTATTTGTTCTTTCAAGTAGATGAGCACGTTCTGAGATAATAAATAAATAAAGCTGGTCTGTCATCAAACACACCAATCATAAAATCCTTTTTATGTTATGTGTGCGAACAAGACTCAATCTCTTATACACATGGCAAATACTATACTGCAAAGATAAGGTCAGAGTTCAGAATATCACTGGAGAAAGTAGGCTGAGTGTTGAAGGACATAATACAAATGGAATTAGATTAACTATTACTATATGGTAGCAGTAGTAGAATGCAGTAATGCGAAGACGTGTATATGGCCGCAAATGTAACTAACCATGTTCTACCTACTAATACGTTATGGACAGTGTATGTGTGGAGAGGACACTGAGTGAATTCTCTTTCAGCTCTCACACTGCCACGTACTTATCATTACGTATCACATCTTGTCGCGTTCTTGTCGTTTATCGTCCTTTCTCTTAAATTTATCTGTTCTATTTTCGTACTCCATAATACACACACGTTTTGAGTTGCACATTTTTCTCAAAGAATGTGTCGGTTGTTGGTAAATTGGAAATTTTTCTCTTTTTTCTATACTTCCAATAATAAAGACTGAATATATACGCCTATTCTATAGCTTATATTCTATAAGCTTGGCCAAATATAGAGTTATTTAATGTACATATTAGCATTGTTACTATCATTGTCATGTGATGATGCAAGGAAAAAAAGTTAACCAAAACTCTGGGGAATAATAATATGTGTGCATGGAGGATACAAAGTGAAAATAGAAAGCGAAAGTAACTCTCTTATTTCAAAGCATGTCAGCATGGGGAGTATTATTGCATATTTTTATTATTATTATTTACATTTTTGGCGCATCGAAAATAGGTAATGTGGTAAAACTATGGAGTTTCTTTACTACACATTTCCTAGTGGTGGGTATCATGCTGCGACTACATGTCGATTTCGCGTAGTAGCAATGTATGTCTAGGTACATCATTATGATGGCTGACAACTGGAATAAATTGAAGTTTCTGCAGTTAAATTTTTTGCTTTCATTTTTCTCGTTACATTTTTATGTAAAAGAAATCCGTACGTGGCATTTGCATATTTGCTGAAGTCAGGACAAAAAGTGGTATCAAGATTTTTTTTCAAAAAGATATTCATTTGATGTGTGCTATGCGGAATCTTGTTGAGTATATAGTCGTTTGCTCTTCTTCCCACACAACTCTGACTCGTTATTATGAGTTGCCTTCAAATTCAACTTTGAAGCTAAAAGATCTAAAAAAGCAGACTTCATTTTGCGGCACACATACTTTCTCTATCGTTCTTGATAAAACAAATAGACACGTTTTGTAGAAACAAAATAGACAAACATAAATCAAATCCTTCTCTCCAGCACTTTTTCCCTAATTTTTCCTTTTATTTTTATCGTCACCTTTCATGCATTTGTGTCCTTTTCCAGTTTCTTTCAGTACAAGTCAGTTTCACGTGTAAATGGTTTTACCTTCTAAAAACCACACGTTTCCTCTCATAAAACACTCGCTACCTTTATTAATGGGTATGTTACGTTTTTCGAACCAACACCAGTTGACATTTCTCTCTGGTGTGAGGAAATGAGCAGTGTAGCAGTTGTTTTTAATTGTAATAGCTTTTAAACATGCATGCATTTATCAAAAACAGTCCATATGGAATAGTATCTATAAATAACTTATTGGTTTGTTGGTGAAATTACTCAAAAACAATGACGATATTATTTTTTGTCGATAAAATTGATGACGACGACAGGATATAGTGAGGGTGTACATTTTTACTTGTGACGAATGAAACTAGATTTGTCTTACGTCGAACATATATCATTTCAAAAAAGAAACTATTTTTTACTGTCGTTGTCAACTTTTCCCAGTTGATTACATGCTGTAGTAGCATTGCTTGCGTAAATGCTACGAGAAAAGAAATTAGCTAAATTACGTCATTACTTACATTACTATACTACTTTCCCAATTTCTCATTGCTGTGTGTGACGCGTTTACCATGCCCCATATACTTGACTATTTAATTTTAAAATTGTTTTCTCTAAACTACCGTAACTCATACAAATGGGAAAATATCATTAACGTGGATTTGGTATAAGGAAGATAGCAGGCAGCCTTTCACATGACCGTGTAATGATTGGCCGATAGCAAAATGATTGGCATCTGACATTTCGAGAGAAGAAAAAACAAAGTGGAATTATTAGAATTGTATTAAATTCCGTCATATATAATGTGTACCTGTGTGAGCAGAATATGCGTGTATACATCATACTGTGTGCGATATGGCTAAATTGTTCCTTTATGAAATTCATTTCGTCATAACTGTCTGTACAATAGCGTCATTGTGTGTTTGACCATCATCATATTATAAAATTGGAAAGCCATGTATGATGATGGACATTATGTCTGTACATACCTTTTGCTACCTGTATGAAGTAGGAGGAGTGGATTTCATGTTGACGATGATGATGATAAGCATGTATTATGCATAAGAATGATACGATGATACCTACGACGACGTGCACACACGTACAAATGGAGGAATCCTTGACAGTTGAATAATTAATATGCTTAAAGTTGGAGAATTGAGCAACATAAAAAGTTAAGTTGTTATTTTGTTATTTCCTCCGCCTTCATATTATCATTGTCCTCACCAGGCACAACCAAAACCACGTCGAAAGGAAAAGGCTAATTATGCCTGGACTGTATATTACTTCCGTCGCGGAATAAACTAAAAATAGAGACTTATTAAAATCATAAGAAAAGAATTACATTTTCTTTGTAGTTCATTTAAACCGTTACACCCCAATATAGATTCTTGTCATTGCTGAAATGAAAGTGATGACGTTGACTGACATTTCCATGTTCACCTGTTTGCAGTCAATAATCAATACTCATTTGGTTGATGACACTAATGCTATGAAAATTTGAAGAAAAAAACTTTTTGACGAAAGCCAGAGGTTAATTATTATTCTTGTAAAATATTATTCATTTGGTCAGTCATTAAGTAAGTGTAAAATTTATCACAATTCAGAATATATAGTAAATTCAATGAAGAGAATGGTTCTGTCCGTTGTCAACTGTCACACATTTATATGATTAGGTATATAGCCAGAAAAATTTCTCGGTCCAACGTTTGATTTCCAAATATGTTTGAAATGGAAATCTGAATCTACAATTTGGTTGACAAACAAAAAATACAGAGAATTGTTAAAGTGGGTAGGTCGGTCAAACACGGACTGCGCCGTCATTATTCATTCATGACTTTATTTCCAAAAAGTTTCTCATTGGAATTCTCATGTCAGCTCCAATTACGTCATTGTTTTCTGTAAAGTCTTGTAATATGTTGCTTCAGTTTTTATAACGGGAGACAATCTTGGAAAAGAGGGCTCTCTATAATATATATTGGTGAACCTAAAAATATTCCAACTTTTCCAAACAATTTTCTATTTGACAAAACGGTTGAAATGGACAAATAATTGATAAATTGTAAATAATGAAAGAAATAGAGCCGGGTTAGGAAAATATTTATGATGAAATTAGGTGCTCGACAGTTAGGAAAAGTTCATAGGTCATCCATGATCGCTGAACTTGTCGTAAAATGAAAGTTAGAGGTTAGCCAACCCAACAACAAAATCTTTCAAGTTTACTGACGCGGAGGTAACAATACCCGGAATTTAATCAGTTTTCTTTCAGAAAAATTCCGCTGCGTTAGTTGAAGAGTTGAGGAATTGATGATACAATGTTTACATGTTTTTACTTTCTTAACATAAAGTAAATAGACTTGCAAGAAAAGAAATGTTATATGTGGTAGAGTGGTTGCGAAACCCTCAAGGGTAAACACACAGAAGAAATACAAATAATAGTGTGACGATGATCATGTGCGTAAGAAAAATGTATTAATAATGTTCTAAGCAGGTGTAAGGTTTCTTTAACGAGGCGGATCCAATTTTAGCAGCTTTCTTATTGTGTTGTATTTTTGGTAGTTGGGCAATTGTCGGTTTAATAATTAAAATAGTTCAGTACTTTGCATGGGCGAGAAAGCAGGCAGCCAAAACAGGCTATTCGTAGATTTTTAAATAAATAACTTGTGTAGACTTATCAACAAGTTGCCAGCCTAATAAACAGCAAAACCTTTCTATGCACACATTACAATTATGTGTACTAGGATTAAAGCAGGAGGGTATGCTAATTGAATTTAGGCCCTAAATGTTTTATGATTCTGTCTGTTTATTCGAACCACTTTTGTTGTAATAATAGTTTTGTCGGTTTTTGTTAGTTCCTACAAAACACAGAATCAACTGGCAGGTTGATTTTACCACGTCTTGCTTAACTTTTTAAAGAAGAGCATACGCTGGGGATGGGCAAAATGTTTACATTTCCGGAGATATAAAGTAAAATAAAGTTTAAAGATAGATTCAAAGTTTAAACATCAGTTAAGAAAAATTAGGTTAGATTACATCCTTGTAGGCATACTCTCCTCTAAGGCTATTTGGATTGGATAGGGTTACAATACTGTGTCCCACTTTACAGAATTGTCTACTGAACCTCTAGGCATATTTACCATTTACAATCGTTGCGCAACTTAACTTGACAAAACATCCCAGAGCGAATAAATACGTTTGAAGTTGCTGACGCAGGGTGAAAGGTTAAGCTAGCTTTTCTTTGATAGCTGTCTCCAATATTTAGATTAAATATATTCCATATGTCAATTTACAATATGATACAATTCAGCAGTAAGTAAAAGACAAAATTCAGAGAGAGTTTCCGTCACCCACAAAAAGAATATACGGGAATAATAAATTATGTATGTGATGCATAGATTTTGAATGAGAATTTTTAGCAATGGAAAAATAACTTGCGAACAAAGGATATTGCAAAACACATGTTTTTTGCAGGCTTCTATTGGATAAAAGCAATATATTCCAAATTCCAATTATGTTCAAGATCAAAATTGTATTATATATGTGGAAAAATATTTATTTTTAGGTCTTATATCGATGTTTTTTCATTCATTTCATGTACTTAATTGAGTTTAGACGAGATGATGGCTAAACTTTAGCAGACAGTCAGGGAATGATTCAATGGTTTTTTAATCAAGGTAATTTTAGAAAGACCATTGAGAAAGAGAGTGACTACACACGCATTCAGCAGCGTGTAAAAAAGTTTCGTTTTTGCTCTCTTTCAGTCGTTTTCCTTTACATTGATGTATCAACACGTCTATAAAATTCTTCCTTTTCCTTGAAAAGGTTCTAAGGCCGATTGAGAAAGGAGAAGACGAGAAGCAAAAGTTTGTTCCTTGTGCCGAAAAAGCTCCTTTGATTGAGTTGTTGAAAAGTGCCTTGATAGACTAAAATGTTTGTACTTTGAACACCAGAACACCACACGCGTTCTATCCATAGATTCAAACTCTTTGGTAAAAACGGCACATATAAGCGGTTTTCTCTTTTTCGGAACATTTCGTGCAGCTCAGTCCCTCCAAAATGTAGTCAATTTCGAATAAGGCATTCATCACATGGCATACCTACATAATATACTACTGCTACATAAAGTAGTGGCATTCTGTAATCATAAACAAGAAATCTAATAAAAATGAACAAAATTTTGTTGTAGTACTTTTGGATTAAAAAGGGGAAAAACGTCACAAAAAATAACAGGCCTACTGGTTTGTTTTCCCTTGGTACGAGGAAAGGAATGCTGCTATTTTTAGAACTACAATTTCTTAATTGGTCATAGTTTTCCACTTCTATAGACTGTTCATACTGTCCCAAACAAGTGTTGGGCCATGCATGCATGCTGTATAATAATAACCATCGTAAAAATCATAATAATAATGGAAATGCCACTTGGTTTGCATGGTCCCTTGCTATTCCCTACACATTACGAAATAAAGACTTGTCTCTCTCTTTTACTGGTTGTTTTTTTTGCAGACGAAGACGGAAAATGTTCTTTTTAACAATAATGCACAAATATATGCTATAATATAAACCTTATCTCTATCTGTGTAAACAACGAAAGCATAGCTTTTAGAACTATGATCAAACCCACCGCTACACAGCTTTATACAA
Organism: Entomobrya proxima; assembly: GCA_029691765.1. Taxonomy (NCBI): domain Eukaryota; kingdom Metazoa; phylum Arthropoda; class Collembola; order Entomobryomorpha; family Entomobryidae; genus Entomobrya; species Entomobrya proxima. The sequence continues at coordinate 6,511,977 of CM056169.1, forward strand.
GTCAGCATATAGTATGCACTAAAACTGATATTAATGTATGTATTCATGAAATTTTGGCACAAAACGCCGAAAACTGTGACCACTTTTTATTCCAGGACGGACTTTTTTGGGTAAAAATAGCATGAAAATGTTATATCTGTTTGGTTGACTGCTGCATGGAGTAAGAATAGCACAGTTACAAGCTTTCATTTGACATATATAGCAGTTGTTACACAATCTAAAACGGTCTTGTGTACGACAGCAGCAGCAGTTGCACATACTCTAATATACTAAAATACCCAAAACAGCAGAGTGGAAGTGGAACCCTGTATTTTCTCCTCGTTTCCTGTCATTATCCTATTAACTATTTTATATTCTTCCCTCCACTCTCCTCATTCATTTTCTCCCTTAAGTATGTACGAGCGTATGAGTTCACAAGGGACTTTTTCTCTCTCGTTTTTAAAAATAAAGCATATTATGGGAAATGGTGAACAATGTACCATTCATCAACTGCCATGCATATGCCTTCCATTGTCACACACGACATGGAGCTGACGTATAGTTCTTAAAAAATCACTAAAACTCCAACATATTTTCACTTGCCTGATGTAATACTTTACAAAATTTTATACGAGTACATACAGCATTTTTATTATCTTCTAATACTCTGTGGAATTATTTCGTGCTCATGCTAATTTTCTGCTGCCAAAATGCAAAGTTGACGAGGGATGGAAGGTAATGAGCTTCATTACGTCTAGCAAATTTGTTCTAATTTACTCTACTACTTAGCGAAACAACAATAATAGAGATAATGATGATGATGGGAATGTCAAGCCGTCATTAATTATTTACTTCAAAATATTTTATAAAGTTTATACTGTTCATGCAAACCAGAGCTGGCCCAAAATAGATACCTTCTATAATGCAGTTTTGGCCAATTTTCTATTGTTTGCGCATTTACTGGCATAACACAAAATGACAGTGTAGCAGCGTCACAGCTAGCTAATACCAGTTATTTCATCCAGCATGATAGTAGTGATGTTGATATTCGCACAAATCTTGCTCGAGGTGATACTTTCCTGGACTGCCATCCCCACATGAAAGGGCATGCTTAAGTGTGAAAGGCTGAACAACCACAATGGGAGAGGCGACACGAGAGAAGGAGAAAAGTATTCTAGGAATGTGTACTGTGTAATACTCTTCTAGATATATAAATACCCATCGTCATTCCTTGTTATTTTACACTTTGATCTGGATCCCAGTTCATCCTCGCTGGGAAACAAAAAAAATGTAAAAAAACAACAGGTGAAATAGTAGGGCAAGCTGGCAAAAGGCAAAGAAGTATTTTAGAAACACTTTTGCTTTCTTTTGGGCCAAGTTTTTGTCCTTTTTTATACTAAAGTGCATAATATTATATTTTGTCATCATTTCTCATGATCTTTAAAGGCAATTCTTGTATATCTAGGGGGAAAGATATTTTTATAAAATCAAGAGAAATGGCTAGAAACACATTACTGAGTCCGGCAGTAGATTTTAGGATTGACGACTTTATAGTTGGTACGTGTGCATCCTTTGTATTATCCACATTAATGACGCTGATGTCAGTTGTATGACATACAAAGTTTGCGTTTTCCTCCTTTTTTCATCATCCCATCATTTAGAAGCTGAAATGACGGCATTATATTTATCCATCCATCCTCATCAAAAATTTAACGAAAACGAATGAGGATTATAAAGGAAAAGCAAAGAGGTTTGTATTCATAAGCTGTCTCGTTGGTTGGTCTGCAATTTGACTTACATGTGGATAGGTACGGTGCGGGGTTTCTCTTGAAGACGAATGAGAAAGTAGAAAGGATTTGTCAGGATTTTCTCCTTTATTTGCACAACAAGGCTAGTGACTTGTCATGGAAAACCGTCATCACCAAGCTTGAAAATTGTACACGCGTATTTACTTACGTAGGTACATAGTACATAGTTTACACTGTTCATGACACTTTCCCCGTACTGGGTTTCTTGGTTGTACAGACGTAATGATAATAAAGGTTAAAACCGTTTCAGCAGTATTTTTATAGCTGGTTTTAGCAAAAAAAACTTCAAGGATGAAATTACATGTAATTTGCAACCTTTTTTGCTTTAATTATGCCTTCTATTTGTTTAAAAGTACAAGTTGGAAAATGTTGAAGCGATCATATTCATCATTAGTGTTCCAGGAAAGTAGGTGGGAAACCAGAGCAATTTTGTAAATTATTGTGGTGGGTGGTGGTATCTTATCAAAACTATCTCATATCAAACTATCGTAGAATTTACATGTAGGTACATCCTCCTCCGATTATATAATGTGTGCCTTTCTAACCTTTTTTGTTTCACAGTATGTTGGGAAGTTTTGGAAAATAATAAAATGGTTATACGATGCCTAGTAAAAAACGTCAAAGTTTTTGCGTCGGATGGCGTCTAGTAGTAGCCCACGTCAAAAGAGTGCTGTCGTTATGTTTCTCCTCACATGTGAAAAATCTATAAACCCAGGGAAATGAGTTAAAGTGTGAATTGCTGTCTTTTATGGTATTCGCAAAAAGTTAATTCACGCTTATAGTTTCCTACTCTCATTCGCTCCGTCTTCTTAATCAAATAAACTTTCTCAAGTGTGTTATATACTGCTGGTAGGAGTAGTCTGGTAGTTGATGGCATATTTTATTAGCTTTCTTATTTCTTCAATAACTCTGCAACAACCGTTACGAGAATGACCATGTTGGTGTGTGATATTATCTGAGATGGTGTGGTATTATGCGTGTCTCTTATACTCTTGTCCAGTTTTTTATTCACACACTCACTTTACTCATTCATTGCGTGCTTTTATGTGCGTCATATATTTTTTTGTAAAAAATAATACTTGCAAGAGTTTTAGTTTATAAGTATATAGGAATGTGGACATTACGATAAAAATACAATCCAAGCACAGGCATGCGACAGGTCATATCTATGCCAAATACACACGAAGAGAAAATTCTTAATATCTAGAGAGAGAGAGGAGGAAATTGTAGCATGCGGCTATTCATTTTTCAGGTGTATGCATACTACTAGAAGAAATACAATATGGGATTTGGCGAAATTTTATTGGAAAAGATAAAAAATCACGGCATGACCATATTTTTGTCTGAAATCGTGGAAAATGGCATTTTCTATGCATGAAAATAGGGAATGCGTCATGATGTGTGTGTGTTCTCGTTTTTGAAATCACAATCAGGACTTTCCAGTTAGAATGAGACACTATACTCTAGAACAGGGTTACAATGTGTCCCAGTGGAACGCTGCTGAACAGAGAGTGAGAGCTGTGTGTTATGGGGAAAACGGGGAAATCCTTTTTAATGCCATGAAACATCATCTTGATGCATATATATAGAAAAGAATAATAGAAACCAGCCACAAAACCCAATCTAGTTTTACTTGTTTTTAAGCCGTTTTTCCTTTCGAGGACGCTTATAACAAGGAGTACTACGGTTACTTTTTTCCCTTCAGGATAATGTCAAAGGATCACTTGTACTGTACAAGAATTTCACCCACACCATACAAAGAAAGCGCTACTGTATTACTGGAGCACTTAAACTGTGCAAGTAAAAGTATCTTGAATGAAAAGAAAATACTTCAAGAGAAACAACAACAACTGTTTTTTCGTGGTCGTCACACTTCGTTATTGTCATAATATATAAGTATAGTCATCTTCCTGATGATGATGAGTCTTGCCACTACAACTGCAACATACTTTCTTCTAATACTCCATTGGAAATTCACTTTATATATAGCGTGTGAGTTCGTATATGTAAAAAGCAATTATTATTATCGTTGTTGTTCTGAGTAGTTCCTTCTCTGTTCCTCTCTCTTTTTTGGTTTTACCTGGACATTACAAAAGTCCAAATTCCAGAGAGCCCCAAATGCATTGCATGACTATGACTTTGAATTTGTCTTGATGGCAATAAACATGTTAAGCAGAAGTATACACAAAAGCCTTATAGTACATTGTTTTCTGTTGGTAGTGCAATGACGTAAGACAAGGGACATTACTACGGAACTGTGCAAAAAATAGTGAACAGTAAGTAGACTCGAATTTTTTGTTGTTATTTTGAATGTGAGTTGGAAAAAGGAAAGTTTTATTCTCCCATGCTCGTAGTAAACAGTAATTACGGGGTTGGATGCTACATACTCCTAGTGCATTTTGACGAGAAAATGTACCACAAAATATTATTGGTACTCTACAACCAGCAACCGGATAATATTCTTTTGGGATGCTTTGAATTTTTATTATGAGGAGATAATGTACAAGTCGTGTTGTTTCACTTTTAAGTCCCCGGTTTATTACGATTGCATAAGTATGCAGGAGACAGGGTAGGTGTTGGAAAGTAGAATATTGCCCGAGATTTATCGGCTACTGCATATAGGGAAATGACATTGTGTTAGATAAAATGCTCCTTTGAAGTTTGATTGAATAAAGCTCATTAAAGTATAAAACCAAGTAAAATTTATTTGCTTAGTACATCTGCAGTGTAGTATATATATTATATTCCGGTTTTTCGGATTGTGGTTAAACCCGTGTTTAGGTCCCTGCGTGTGTCACTATCAGGGTGAAAGTTCTGGCCTTTAGGACTTGTGGTATAGTAAAATAGCCGTTTACCCTCTTGCCGTAAGCTGACATTGACATTTGTGGTGATGGAAAAAGTTTTGCCCCAAAAGTTAGTTGGACACGGTTTAAATTACCATTATCGCTGTCATAAACAAAAAATATATAAATGAGAAATTATGTTTTTATATTGCAATTTCTTTTATTTGTATTTTGCAATAGACAGAATTTGTCGTGGCATGTCGTGAAATTGTATTTGCTCAAAAATTTATATTTTTTCTATAATATGTCATACACGCGTAAGTGGGATCTACCCAAAATAGTATTTACTTTGGTCTTTTGAATTGACCATTTTATTATAGGATATGTGTATTACTAATGCTGCACTACGGCCGGGTGAAATAGGGTGGTAAATGTCAAGAGGCAACGAATTTCTTTTCATCCTTTCAAAATCATCCACAACATCCTGCAAATCATGCGAGGGAGGTGGATTAACTCTCTCTTGTCGAAGTGGAATAGCAAATGACATTGTTGGTTAACAATTTAACGTTTTTCTTTGTGGTCCCTTGTACGTGAGTTGTATCGTCATGCTCCATTGATGTTACATGAAACGTCAAAGCCTATGTTCAGGCACACTCGTTCTTGCACGCTGTGTGCCTTTCACTTTTCTCTCTTGTATGCGGATACAATTTAGACATGTCATATATTTATGTATATTAGACTTTCAAACGAAGAGCAAGGAATACCTCTAGCAAATCCAATGGGAAGTATTTGCTGAATTTTGCTGATGATTTAATAAAAATGAAAAAAGGAGCGTTGAGGGAGGATGTGGGAGCGAGCAATTCAGCAATTCACTTGAACTTTGCCATATCATCCAGGTTTTTGTGTATTTTTGTGATCGATGTAGTTATTTCTTGAGCATAACATATCTTCTACACGTTATATTTGTACATATAGATATTTGCATTTCTATCCTTCTATATTCTATCGTTTCACCATTAAAATATTTTTATCCTAGTCCGTTTTCCATCCATCCGAAAGCAAAAAGAAAGTGGGTAATTTTGGAATTTATTCCATTTAAAAAAAGAATGCAATAAGAAACCTAATTCAAAAACTTCAAGGGCAAGTTAGATGAGATGGATAATGCAACTAGCAGAAATTGCAAATCATGACGAGAAATCAGATCAAAACTTTCTTTTTGCCTTTTCAATTGAATTTAGCGATAGGCAAATGGAACCTATGTGTTCAAAATGCTAGTTTCTGCGTGAACTGTTTGCAAACTTATTTTTTCCCGTGAACTCGTTGCCTTTCTCTGCTAGCACATAGTGAGAAAGGACCACCAAAGAGGCAGCAGAGTTTGGAATGGGTCAGTGGAAAGTTGGAAACCTTATTAAACAGTTTCACTTGAATTTCTGGGAAATGATCACTTCAAGAGTCTAGCTATTTTTACGCTCTGATCCTACCAAACAGACTCTTTGTTAGCCTATACGTTGCCTTGAAATGAAACAATCAAGACATTTGCATGACACAGAATTCTATTAGAATAATCAACACTCAAACATTGGAACGCTCATACTTGGAATATTATAAAGGGCAAATATAGTTGTGGGGGCGTCACCTTTCTCCATTAGATCAGCAAATAATCTGACACCTTTGTTGAACACAGATAGGTACTTTTTTATTTATTCACCCCAAAAAAAACTTTGTCCCGGTTTGAGATATAACTACAGAGAACACTGGATGTTCACCACCGTAAAATCACATCAGCAACACAAGAGATAATATGGAACTTGCGGTTCTATTCCATACAGCAAAATATAGTTGGCGCATTGTGTGGGTATACTTTTATTCTATTTCCACCATCAGTGATTCCCTTCATTTCACGCTACACAAGTCAGCATGTCAAGGGAGGATCACACGGATCTAAATTTGTTATAGGCTCGCTCAACAACTATGTGTGTTGTAAAACTTTTAGATAATTCATTTCTTCTTAATATATATACTAGTGCATTATTAATATGCAGCCTCATCATCATCGTCGTCGCGTCCTGACGGTCGGAAATGTATTTCCGTCTTGTGTCAATCTATTTATTCTCCGGTAATGCTTTACCTAGTACTACTGCCACCGCCAGTTGTATAAATAGACAAAAACGGTTTCAAAATTGCCTATTACAAAAGGCATATCGTATTAGTCGGAATGATGTGGATTGTGGAAGTAGTACCTTATATTCATTGTTGTAAGTTGGATGGATAGGGGACACACACTTTCTCCAATTTGCTTTTTAACGTAAACACGAAACACAATGCAGTACTTGGTTATTTACGTCATTGGAGGAGTTGCTGCCTAGTTTGGCTGGTGGAGTCAAACTGAATTCCGTGGTTGTTAGTCTTGGTGTTGGTGGTGGAATAGTAACGAGACACTACTGTACACTATGGAGAATTATGCTGTTGATAATCATGTCCTTCCCATACTATTTTGTCAGCATTTTCTTCCTTTCATTTTGAAAAAAATAAAATATAGCACTTGCCATTCATTTAGTCATTCATTCATTAGCAATTTTGATAACCTCTTTAAATTGTTCATGTTTAACAAGCCGGAAAGCGGGAATGTCCGTGGGAATTTCCATACTTTCAAACTTTTCCACTCTGCCCCGCCCACGCCCATCTTTTAAAAAGTTGCTATCTTGGTCTTCGACCAGAAATTGCCAGGTACAAAACATCGTCTTTGAACATTCCCCGTAGACCAAGCTTTCACTAGAAAGGACCACACAGACCGAGTTGTGATTGTTGCTGAAGTATATGGCCCTACAGCAGTCAGCAGTAATTGGTAGAACTCGCTCTCACACTGACAATTGGCATGACGGTTGATATATATAAGTAAAATGTGAAGAAGGAGGAGAAGGGTTTCAAATGTAAATCGACAAGCACTATACATATTCAAGTAAGCCGTGTCCAGAGCACATAAAAGTGAAGAGAATGAACCTAGACAATACACTGTTTCCCCCATCTACCATGCTCATCCATCTGCCATATTAGAGGATAATACTATTTTATTAGGTATTACAGAGCACACGAAAGCTCCTTACGTCATCATCAGCAAGTCTCGCAAATTAGCTTAACATCCCTCACGCGTTGTGTGTCCCTTGTTTCTGGGCAATCTAGTGTGCTATTTGCGCTGTGAACCCTTTTGGCATGTTTTCCACAGCTAGCCTCAGGTAGTAGGTCAAATAATATTATTCTCTCAACAAAGTGCATAATGTACTGCTGTGTGGCTGTTTTAAAGAAAAGAGAGAAGAAAATACAAGAGCGCGACGGGGAGAATAGAGAAAAAGGACAACGAGAGATTGAGATGAATATGATTTTGTTACATGGGGATGAGCGCCATGAAAAATGAAATCAATTTCACGCTCCTTCTTCATTCTTCCGAAACACTTGGTTTTTGTCCATTTCTCCTCTCATATATGCCATGTACCTTCTTGTCTGCTTTACATGGTTGGTCTCACAACAACAAAATACAAATCCTACGCTTGAACGTATTACTAAAAGATGAGAGAAAATCGTGTGCATAACAAAAACAGGGACGAAAGTAGTCACCGTGTGTAGACATACACAAATGATTTGTATGTGGTGATATAATTCTCTCTTTCCCCTTTAAAAATCAAAGTACATAATAAAAAGATTTCAATCAAACTTTTATAGTTGCGACAGCATGCCAGATTTAATAGACTGAGTACTACTCGAATGGTTGCCCACTTTATCACCAGTTGAGCCGTAATAGTAGCAATGATCTGTGTCAAGGCTGACAACTTGTTAGTGGTGGTGGGCAAAATATGGGGGAGTCTCACGGTTTATGCATGATTGACCTTTTGCATTGGTATTGGCTACTTCACAAACCTTATATTACATCAGGCTTCAAGCATCTCTTTCAATAATGGTTTCTGTTTTTTACGAGAAACTTTCTCATTTCGCTGGGATTGACCCTTTTTCTACCCCCGTTTCAATCTGATGTGAGGGTTATGATCATGATGATGATAGCCGTGATGATGACATAAGACCCTTGATTTCCCAGAGTGGTCTCATTGTCATTGAGAGCTAACAGTCTTATCTTTCTTAACCAAACGGAATCCATTTCAGCCTATTGTGCTATATTGGTATGCACGACAAGCACAACTTTCACTTATTAGCACCACACAAGAAAATATGTGGTAATGTTACAGTATCGCACACGACATGCCTCAGCGTCGCAATGTTCCCACGAGATTGTTTTTCTCGAGAGCAAAGAAGAACACTCCAGCAGTTTCTTCTCGTCCTTGTCTTTCGGATTAATTATTTTTTCGTTTAGCAACCCACTCTTCATCATCACCAGCAGCAGCAGGACTGTTTTCTTCTACCCTCTATTGTTTATCAGTTTTTGTTTACGCGTGGAGAATGTCTTTTGTCTGCAGGTGAATTGAAGGTCTTTGAACAAAACGAAGCACAAAGTTAATTCCGACTGCTCTATGAATAGAGTGTTACCTGGTACATGTCATTTGTGGTACATGATTTTATAATATTTGTATGTATGCAGAGTGTAGATAGAGATCCAAGTTTTGAGTTTTGTACACACAATGTAAGCCTGAAAGATTGACAAATGTCACGATTTCCCTATTGGCTCACTTTTTTCTCCTTTTAGTTAAAGTGAAAAAGAGTCACACACGACGAGTTTCCCAGCATCCCCTGAATAAGAGTTTGTTATATAAAACATTTTTTCATTGATAAAATGTAAAATTTTCTAAGCTTTAGATTGGCATTTAGTTTATCCATTGTTCAAACATCCCATAATAAGTATACGAAAAGCAGCAACCAACAATGAACTTTTAGAATGTTTACTGTCGTCACACAAAGAAATCTATTTTATCATAATCGAAACTATAGCTTTACATGCCTACACGAGGTCTGATTAAAAATGCTCGTATAAAGATGTTGTGTGGTGAGAAATACTCATTCTGATTAATTATGAATGTGGGTTAAGTGTTTTCGACCACCATGCCCCAAAAAGTTTGGTTTTTTATACTCTTGGGTTTGATTGACTTTTAAGACGCAGATTGAAGGATCCTTGTTCCCTATGCCTCCCGAAAATATTTTAATTAATAAAAGCATTGAAAAGTGTTCGGGGGAGAAGAAAAGGAAAGCTCTTTTACTCTTGACTTGAATATGACAAGAGATGTTCGATCCTGCTTTCATATTTCCAGTGACGTACGTCTGTTCGTTGTAGGAGTGTAAAGGAAAATTAGATTATACTCACCCTTTTAAAATTAGCCAACAAGTTCATGATAAGAAAGTTGAGAAAAGTTGCTGACGTCATGAAATTAAAAGTCTTGTGGGAATGTTGGGAACGTGACTATACCCAGTAGCAATATTTAACCTTGTTATAAATGGCTCATGTTTACAGTTCCTAAATAATTTACAAATTTTAAGTAGGCAGAGGTTTCTTTGGAAATTATGTCATCATGTTCATCTCATATTAATATAAGGTAAAGAAAAGATAAACTCTTTAAAAATGAGAGAAAAAGAGTTTAGCCTTAGTTTAGCTTTGTACGATTTGTAAAAAGATATGAATGGGGTTAAGTGACATCAGCACCATTTGTTGCAAGAAAGGTGTAAATAAACCTTTATAATATGGCTTGATATGTAGTACATTATTATGTATTGCAATTTTTTCTTCAAGGAACACAGGCTCGCTGCATATTTTTAGCTTTGACAAAATATAAGTGCAAGAAAGTATAAGTATGTGAACTGGAGGAACACGACGATTTTCTAAGTTTGTTTGATCTTACGCAGCGAGCCAATCATAATGATAATATCCTATATCTTCTTCCCCTTCGAGGCCAGTTGGGTTGCCACTCCATGCTACCATCTTTTTATTATCCTTTCTTCGACAAACAACTTGTGCTACTTCTTCTCTTTACAAAACACGTCTGCCAAATAGATTTTTTGCCTCTTTTTTGCTTTCATACAAAGAGCGTAAGTATACGAGAATGGGTCTCTCTTCTCCTCATTGAGATGCTGGTCAAGTGATCCCTTTTTAGTACACTTCCAACAGAGTTATTTTGGAAGTTGGCTATTTTTAGCTAGAAAAAAGTTAAGGAGGGAAAAGAACTTTCCCTTTGTGAAGGGAATGGGGAGAGCAAAAGTCATGAATGAGCTCAACGTGTGTACATATTACACATGCTATATTCAGTCTTATGCCCACAATCAGTATACATTTTTTATGTCATAGCATTATGTGATCTAGAGATTTTGCTATCAGAGGCTGATAGAGTGATGACGGTTAAAATGGTAAAATAATGTTCAATTCTCTATTCATTTATCTTGAAAAAGTACACATTCCAAAAGTAACATGATCCCGGGCAGCTTGTCGACTTTTTCATCACTGTGTACTATATGCAGACGAGCAGACGCTTTGCATTGCAGGTAGACTTTTTAGGATGTGCTCGTCCGTATTAATTTCCATTTCTGATTTGATTTTCTCTCCCTTCACTCATTTTTAAGTGATGGAGATAGTTGGTGAAAGTCAGAAGGCAGCAAATAATAATATACGAGAACGTTTGCATTTCCCTTCATTTGCATAGAGAACGTATAAAAACGCGTACGTGGCAAATATTCTATTATTATTACTATCTATATGCAAAATATGTATGATAATGGTAAATTGTAATATATAATCACGTGCATGTATATGCGGTAATGCTACATGTGATGTGTTGATAATAATAAATGATAATAGCAGGGTGCACATACAACCCCTTCCACTAGAATAAATGTACATTAACATTTTCACAGCCATTCTCCATCTCCACCCACGCGCTCATAACATAGCTCGTGATCGCGACGATGACGATGATGATATGATGTTGTTGCTGCTGCTGTTTCAGAGAGATGGGAAAACTGGTACTGGTGGTGGTGGTGGTGGTGATAGTAGGAAGGAAAAAAGGGGAAAGGGATACAACCAGTAAAAGAAGAAAAAGGAAAGGAATATCATTACAACATCAGTAACATCATCTTTGTTCGTCTATCTCCATCCATCTATCCGTTCTCGCAACTTTGTATAGCTTATGCATCGTCAATATCTGGTTCGTACCGTCTCCAAGTTTTGATAATGGGCCAAGTGACTGTGGCCAAAAAAAAGTTGTGAGGGGAGAGATGAAGTGAAAGCATCCCATCATCATAGGTATATGGTCTTGTTCTTCGTCTTCCCTCTCCAGTCGTCGTCTCCTACTTTTCTGTTATATATACTCGCACCATACACACACAAAACATATCACAGATTCATTCAGTTTTTCTTGGTTGGTGAGTGAAAGAATAAGGAACAAAGGCATAGCTAGTAGGCATAGTCACACATTATCTCTTTTGCTATCTATAGCCGCACATATCTTTCTACGAATGTATCAGCAGAAGAGTAGCAGTTATTTTCGGGTATTTTTGGGATCCCGGGGCGCCGGGATGTCCGGTTGGCAGAGTGCCAACTATCCATGACGTCACTACACAAAAGTCTTCCACTTTCTTTCTGTCTCTCTCACTCACACACACATTCTTGTAGGAACTGTATCGCAGCACTTTTTCCTTCATTGCTATTAAAGAAAGAGCGTATAGTGAGGGAGGAAGAAAGTCGACTGCTGTGTCGGTTGTTGTTATCGTAGAACCTGAGAAGAGTATGTAGTAGTAAAAATGGTAATAGAGTTGTACTACTACCCTAGGAGGGGAACTTGAATCACATGTAACATCATCAAAAGAGTCATCAACATGGGTTTCAGCAGGATGGAGAGATGCATGAAGTGAAAAATCCCAGGGACTTAACTTTGCTTCTAGTAAGGAGTGAAGCACATTCCATTCCCATTCATAAAAGATTCCCTTGAATCAACACATACTCACGTACACAAAAGGAAAATGTATTCATTTCTCTACATGGTGCATACCTAGTTCCCTCATCATGATGATCGTCATCATCATCATGTGATTTCTCTATTGTAGCCCGAAAGTACATGTACAATGTGAGTCAATCAACCTATATATGCATGCAACATTGCATCACAAAATCCATGAATGTAATATGAGGTACTTATTCCATCACTCACACACACATCATAACAAGCAAGGCATATAGAGCGAAAAACAACTTTCTTGTGCTTGAACTTGGTACACGCGTCTTTTGTCCGTGCAATTTACCTAAAACGTCGTTCCTCCGTCTAAAAATATTTTCCGCTTTATTTAGTCACACTTGGAAAAGACTTTTCCAGGGAAAGAGTGAAAAATGGCAAGAAAAATTTTCTCTGCTACTACTACCATGTAGGATAATGGGAACGCACCATTCGAATATTTTTTGTCACCTAATCCATTATCCCACACACTTTGCCAACCTATACAGCTGTTGAGATGAGAGTACATGGTAGACGGTGTAGCAGCAGTGACATTAAAAGCGTTTGATGAATTTGAGGCAATTGGTTTTAAGCTGTACTACTCGCGCTTGTTCTCATCATCAGTAGTAGGAGCAGATACAGGCGCAAATCTAACCGTGGAGCAAAAAAGGAAGAGGGGGTGCAATAAAAGTAATGAGGTTTCTGGCTCCGAGTTACCTCGCGTTGCTGGCTAACAAAGTAAGTGGTGTGACGAATACGACGTTGTTGGAGGAGTAGGCATTTCCAAAAGTGTACAAGAATAGATGAATCACGAGCGACACAAACACACGGCTAAAGTTGGTTCATATATTATTATCAATGTATATGAGGACGGGTTGGATTTTTTGTTTTCTCCATTTTTTCGGCTGCTCAAATGCCAGCAATTCGTTTTTGATGGAAAAGAGGCATGAAGCAATTAGCCATAATTGAATTCCATCACATGTATGCCTCTCGTCATTATAATAGAGATGTCGATAGCCTCGTTCGACGACGACGCATAACCCTACAGTGCATTCTAAATCAAATACAGACTGGCTCCACCAGTGACCAAGTAATTGGTGTTTTCTCTCTTTTTTTGTAGGAGTTTTTTCTCCAAGTTGGAACCTAGAATCCAATAGCGCAATACATACTTTTTTTGTTTATTTAAAATGAAAACACATAGCAAAGGTGCAATTGCATGAGGATCAACAGAATTACTTGTGTTATCTTATGCCGAGTCACATTCCATCCTACTTGTATTTCTAGTGGTTTTTGTGTCATGTCAGCAGACATCAGTCTCGAGTAAACCAACAAGTTACACAAAAGTAAAAAAAGCAGAGAGTTGATGTTGGTGATACTACTACACTGCTTCCTTGTTAGTATCACCACTTCACCACACCACAATAGAGAGAAAAATTGCTTATTCAAGAAGAAAGTTAAATTGGAAGCATATACTGGATGATAGTGATTAGATGTGTATATGACTAATAGTCTTGTGTAAGGGTGTAGGAGGAACCCGCAGTAATAATAACAAGCCTTGTAATACGATTGTTACTGGTTAGTAGTAGTAAAACCCAAGTATATAAGTTTTGTTGGCGACAAGAAATCGTTTTCCAGTCTGGAGTCCATGATGCTATAAGGGCGTGTGTGTGGGTGGCGGCGGTATCTCTGCTGTCCCCATTACACTTACCACATTTATCCAAAAACTGAACAAGATGAAAGAGAAATAAAGAGGAGAAAGTATAAAAAGGGAGCATTTATTCATAAGTTTTGTGTGCTCATTCATTGTCCAGCTAGCAAAGACTACTATCTTTTTCTCTTGTCCTCTATCCTCCCTTTCTTCTTTTCCCTTTCTTTCGTGTTTGATCAAATAAAGTAAGCGAACAAGCCGTGACACCACCTTGAAGAAAATGGGCAAAGGGAACAAGGCTTATAAGGGAAGTATAGCCAGTACAAGCAACACCTGTCCCATTCAACAATTTTCCATTCACGGCTCACTCGGGCAGAGAGAAAGAGAGAGAAAAGATTTCTGGTATAGGTATGTGCAGGTAACCCCATTGCATTCATAAAATTGGGCACACACACAAATTCTCCAGTACTCCAGTATGGAAAAAGTGTCCCACTGCTCATATTACACGTTCTATCTAAAACACATATAAAGCCTTAATCGTAATAAGCCAGAAAGAAACAAGTTTCTGAAAATGGCCAAAGATGATACAAAGATCGTTTGAACCTTCTATTTCAGCTTGAAAACAGGAGGGGGTACTGATACATTCTTTGAAGAATATAGGTTTTCTGCTCCTGTGCAAACAATCATGTAGGTACATCACCACAACACAGTATCTACATTTATTATTCTGCTCTGTGTGTGGTACTTTTTTGGGAAGCACGACTGGAAAACCATATACAAGCTCAAGTGAGCATGGAGCTTCTTCTTACAACTATTACACCAAGTACCCTTTTCTCAATGAAAGCGAGAAAGGAGTTTTTTTTGGCAAAATAGTGAATGAACCAAAAGAATGCACACAGCATAGGAGCAAAGAAGCACATAGACAAAGTTTGTGGCAGCTTTTTTTTGCTTGCAGATGCATGACATATAAAAAATGTAATGCATTACAACATGCCATGCACTTATAAAAATCCAACTGTATTACACGTTTCCTTTGTGTCTAGTATGCTTTGCAATTTCATTTTTTTTCTTTCCCATAATACTCGTTGAAAATGATAAAACGAGATCGGGCAAGGCATTTTTTTCTCTTTCTCTTCCCAAACCTAGTGTAGTATTTATGGGGAACAAGAAAATGTATAATGATAGAACAAGAGCAACTAATCAAAAAATGTTATTATACTCTGTACAAAGCTTACACTTATCCTACGAATTTGGATTATATTTAGAATGAAAACTATTATAATATTTTATATTATTATTATCGCAGAGAGAAACAGAGAAAGCACGCAAGTAGATAATTGAAGTGGTCCTTTGAGAGACAGAAAAGAGAAAAATATGTAATTCATTATTATTATTATTAGGACACATAATATGTAGGTGGATATTTGCTACTACTACTAGGAACATACATAACGTACGTAACCCTCATCATCATCATCATAGCGTTGAAAAGGAAAACAATTTAAATTAGCTCCATATACTTTAGAGGAAACCACAAAAGGAAATGAACAGCAAAATGGAGCAGCATCCAAGTGTTCTTTTGTTTTCATTTGATTATTTTTTTCTGCTTTTTCTCAAGAGGAAATTAATACACTTTGAGCTTTCCTCAAGTTTTCTAGAGTACTTGAAAAGGAAAATGTGTAACTGGTTTTCTATAATTGCATTACATCTTGTCCGTCTCGCAATCAGACACGTCCCTATATCATCGTCGTGATCCACATATTATTATTATTATTTTGTTTTCAAAACCCAGAGTTTCTCGTTACGACTCTTTGTAATACACTTGACATGTTTTGTTTTCACAAATGTGGCCCACAAGCTCCTTATTCTCTTGGTGTATAAATATCTTGTTATTTTTTAAAAGCCCCAAAAACTTGTTTGAACCTCTACAAAACACGAGTAGAAGAAGCAAGTATCCAATTACTCTTTCTTCTAATAAGGCAGTTTTTTTGTTGGTTCTTTTGTAGATGTTTGTCCTGTTTTGAAATATTAAGCCCTGTCATTTCTTAGGTTTTTAGTACATGGAGCGTAAAATGGGGAAAACGGGAAAGAGCACGCAACTTTCTCCTTTTCTTTTTGTGCTCGTTGAATAGCAATAAAAGTGAGCAACAGTCAAAAAAATGAAGGCAAAGAGGCATGCATGATATTATTTATAATCTTATATTTTTATATGAAATTTGTGTGTGTGTGTGTGAATAAGTCGCATCGTAAAACTTTGCATCAATTACTCTCCTTACTCGACAAGTAGGACATGCTGCTTAAAGAACTGCGTGAGCAGCCAAGAGGAAAGTGATCCAGAAATAAGAGCGCATTATTGAAGTTGGAAGATGCTGCAGAGTCTGTATTCATGCACATAATAATAATATTATTATTATTATCTATCCACGCTTTATTATCCACTGGTTATTTTCCCTGCTCAACAAAACATTTTACCCCTTTATTTGATGAAAAAAATGTATTTTTTCGTGGAGTCTTTTAGTCTAGTGACGTCGTCACTGACTATACTTAACCCCTACAAAAGAAGAGAGAAAAAAATGCAAAGTTTGTAGCACAGAGAGGAGCTCATAGACAAAGGCACTGCTCCAAGTAGAGGACAGTTGGATAGTATATGGCTGAGAGTATAACTAAAGGGTTGTTGAAAACGGTTCAAGCTCGTTAGTTATCCTTGTGACTATAAAAAGGAAAGCCTTTTTTGTTCTTCTATTTTTGGTGATATTATTCATATTTTTAGGACTAGTGGGGAAAGTCTTCTTATTCTGCTTTGCACAAGTATAACGTATAGCAAGTGTTTGTCTCCTTCAACGGTCAGCTCATTCATTATTTCTCTCTCTCTGCTGGAGAGGCACTGTGCTGGAAAAAAAGGGAAAACAACTTGCTGCCACTTTTTCCTTTCACGCTGCATGCTAGCCTTCATTTAGTATTATGGGGACTTTGTACTACTTGCTGGGTTATTTAGTGCATGCTTCTCCCTTTTTCATTTACTTGTGATATTATGGAACGCATGAAAAGTTGCAAGTACACTGTTCTATTTATAAAAATGGGTATACTGTGTACCTCGTCGACCTCGTGTATTTGCTTCACACGACGACAACTACAACTAGCTTTGCCTATTCCTAACCCATTGTGCAATACCAGTTTATTTTCATTTTTTTGCTTAAAAAGTTGAGCAATAAAAATTACATAAACTTTGCAACAAAAAATATGATCTTCCTACACCACATATCACAAACACGCTCTAGCACATTCTTAAGTTTATACAATTCAATAGCTTATTATTATTACTTCTATTATTGAACCAACGTGTACCATGTACCCATCTACCTTGCGAAATCCTTTGTAGTTTTCTAGATATCATCGTAGGGCTTTAATACTTGAAATTCGGCAATTTATTTTAATTTGGTTGCCAAACTTTATATTCTTAAAAGTTGACCTTTATAAAACATGCTTCTTTTTCATGTTTACACAATCACGAGCGACTTGAGGTGTACAAGGTGACAAGTTCATTTTCCTTTTCACATGTGCCTTGAATTTTAGGCCAGCTTGCGTTTTTCGACGATCCCTTTGATGAACGCATTTCTAAGGGTGATGACCCAACTCGCAATTATATTATGTAATGATTTCAAATTTCATCCTTTGAGCCACTACTAGTCCAATTACCTTAATCACATTTATCTGTTTTTGTAAAATCCAATTATTTTAGAAAAATTGCGGAAGTAGTAGGTAGAGGAGAGATGCGTTTGATTCTAATAAATCTCGATTCAAGCCACCAGGTACAAAGGTACAAAGTCCCTCTCTCCTAGTCTGCAAATCTGTTTCATTTCATGCATGGTCAACAGTTAAAGTTGATGGATGGATGTACAGATTCTTTTGATGTATATCTTGTCGTGTCGTTTGTACATCATCTCGCCAAACTCTACCAGAGTGTCTTGTTGCTGGTTTCTCTAGCATTTCTCCCCAAAGATTTAAGATTTTATTACATTTCATCTTCAATCACGCTACTGTCTGTTTTCGCATTTCCCTATCATCATGCTCATATTTATTTGGCTGTTGATCCCCCACGCGAATAAAAAGTTTACTCGTGTGTGCATTTGAGAAATTGCGGTGCAGAATGGCAAAATACAAACTTGGCCAATTTCCCTGAAAACTGAATGGGGCAAAAGGAAAGGTGTGTAAACATTTCGGGATTGATTTTTTTGCCATTTTGTTCTGGTACACCGTACACCACTTTTTCGGGTAATGCCGGCATTTGATCAACGGCTGACGCGGCAAGATAAAGAGTGTCATACAGACGAGAAAAGATGTAGTAGTGAAGGAGGAAGAAAGGGAATAAAGTTAATATACTTTGTAATGTATTGACACATGCTGTCGTGATGTTGCAATGTATTCTCATCATCACTTTATATTGTCATATAAAATCATATTATCCTGACAGGAAGTTGAAGAGCAGAATTATACATCAAGTAGTTTGTAAGGAGGAGAATGGGAGAGTTGTAGTTTCGCACTTGAAGTGATTCTAATCATCACTCTCGTTGCTGACATGAATGGTACATGTTTTGTGCATAAACGTACTTTTACTTTTCCATTTGCAACAATTTATATTATGGGCATACCAGCATATTTTGTACGTATGGTGAAAGTGTGAAATTGGAGTAATAGCACACATATATAGCAATCGAAAAGATTGCAAAATCTCTCCTTTAGGCGTACTTTGATGAGAAAAGATGTTACTACTTCAGAACAGGTAGATTTTCATCAGTAGTATATTTTTCCTTGATTCTGATCATCTTGTTGCTTTTGAGCAAGATTTGTGAAAGGATAAGGATTTGGGAAATAATGGAATTGCAGGAAAACAAGCCCTACAGTTGGCTTATTCCAAGAGAAAATATTTTATCCATGCCTTTAGGGCTCCCAAAAAAATCCTTCTTGTGACTTGACTGTATACAAAGAATTTCTTATCTAACATTATCCATATCGTCCATATCCTATAGCTCATCTAAAAGCGACAACTTCCACCAGGCCTTGAAAATCCGCCTGCGCTAGCAAAATGTCAAAATACCATGGAAAAACTCTATCTATTCTCATGAAATACTTTATAAAGACTGCATTTCGCTTGGAAAGCCCACTTAAAATATTTTACAAATGGAGTTCCTTTCACAGGATTTATTTCTTGTTTAAATTTATTCCATGTTGAACTTTGGTATTTTACTAATGTAAACCGATATTTATCAATGTTTGATAGCAAGAGAAAATGTAAATATATTGTATTTCCTCATTATTATTACACATTAATTTGCAGCTAGCATGATGCCTAGTCCCGGCTAGTCCCAACCAATTATAGGAAAAGCATATTTTATAAAACCATCCACCTGGTAATTTTCTGCCTGATGAGGTTTAAAGGTCAAGTGATACATGTATACACGCACACCACCGATACTCGGATAGTTTGGATCACTGCCTCCACCCACCTTTCCTTTGTAGAGCTTTCTCCTTGTTATTATTATGATAATAAGATGGCAACTCGCGGAAAGTAAACTTACAAATAAGTAAGCCTATAGTAGTATCCCCTAAGTAAGTTGGCGTTTTCAATTAATTCGACAGTATGGTTATATATTACTTTGAATTTCCTTTTGTAGAGAGATAATATGCTCGTGATTCCCGAAATGTCAAATAGTGTTTACTAAAGAATTTTCTTTGAAACAAATTATTTCCAAGTACAAATGAGCAACTTGTCATAAGCTTAATGAGTACCAAAAGATAAACAATATAAAAATTGCCCAGCCTTTTTGCTCTGAAATGCCATTATTACAATTTTCGTAGAATGGTGGTTCTATTCTTGAACAAAGGTCAGTATTCTTTTTGTGACATGTGTAATTTTGAACGTAAACATTTGTCAATGCTGATGGCAAAGCAATTTTCATAGATCAAGGAAATAAACGACTACATACACTACCCCATTCAAATGCATCCAAGCTTCCTCATAAATTGCACCTTGTCTTGTGCAGGGCCGCAGGTGGGTCGTCCACTGCAATACCTTTCACACATTTCACGCAAGACGATACATTACCATCACAGTTAATTTAATCATTTAATTTTCAGCAAACGACCAGAAATAGAGGCATAGGCACAGGGTACTGTCACGTTTTATCGTAATGTGAAGTGTTTATTAGATGGGACGAGTTTATATGGACGCCTACACCTTTCTCCGAAAACCATTCATCTTTCTGATCTTCAGCCTCACCAAACTTTTCCTAGTAGATATGTGTCTGGATAAAAGTACCAAGTTTAATTCCACCCCTCTTCTTTCTTTTGTCGTTAATCCTCACGTAATTTATGATACACAATTCCTCATTCCTTTTTTATTTCGTTCTTTCATGCCATTTTAACTTTAATTTTGGTAGACAATGTGCCATGTGTTGGTGGTAGTAGTTTTAGTAGTGTAGAAAATATATTAGTAGCATGTAATGCAGTTTTTACGTCCAAAATTAATCTTTTCTCTGTCCTCCGCTCCTGTTGCTTCCTGTCTTGTCTCATTTATTCTAAAATTCGCTTCCATCCATCCTCGTCCTTTATCTGCTTTGTAAGTATAAAACTTACAAAGCAGCATAGAGTTTTCTTTCTAATCGCCAATAAAATATTCATTTTTTCTTCGTTTTCTTTTATCCTTTTGTAGTTTTTTTCCACCTCGCGGCATTAGTGCCATATTATAATACAATTTCAATCCTCCTGTACATTTTGTCCCTCTTAAATGCATGCATGTTTAATGTCAAAATGAAAGATTCATGACTGCCAAAAAGTAAAAACGCAACAGTTTGTCCGTTAGTTTCATCCATTCCATATTATTCCATCCAATATGCACAGAAAAAAATGGCTTATACGTATGTGCTAAAGTGCTTAAACTAGTCAACGTCCTCTCTCTCTCTGTACACCTTTTTGTACCTCTCTTGTTTTAGTCGTGGCGCGCGTTGTTTGCTAAGCCCGAAAATTATTAGATAGACATGACATCCAGACTCCAGACACATGACATGCTGCTGGAGCCATTTAATAGTAGGGGAAAGAGCTCTTGTGTACACCTTTTGCTTTCACGGAGCACCTAGTGTTGAATGAGTGATATATTATTATAAACACTTTTATTGCTATACTGTAGATTCGCCCACAAAATTTACAACTTTACCGTTATAGCAGCCATTTTTTTGTCATGTACCACCTCATAAACTACGGGATAAACACTACATCACATAAATATCATAAACGCCATAATGATGGGTATACGTATATGGTGAAACGTAACATGTAATAAATGAGTCGAAGGGTCGACTCTCGACTCTTCTTTTCTCCTCATTTTTTTCTATCATTTTATTCTTTTAGCAATGATTAGTACAGCAACTCACTTTTTTTTGCAGGTCACGCAATCCAAGCCTACTGACAAGAAAACGCTCCCTTGTATTGTGCATGCATTCGAGTTTCCACCCACACCATTTGCTCATCATCATCCATTTTCCCGTTTCCGCCTTTTCTATATCTCCACTCCTTCCTGCATAACAGACACGATTGTAACGGTCTAGTGGCCTGGGTTTTGTCTTAAATTCCAAGAAAATGTAATACAGCACGTTCGGCGAACAGGGAAATTTGACAGGAAATTTAAACGGTCGTGACTGTCTATGCGTGAATTATTGCTTCATATCTCAAATTTTCTTCCAAGAACTGGACCGGGTTTTGCTTGATTTGCGATTTGGCACAAGTTGGTGTTTAAAAATACGTAGCATTATTGGTGATCATGTTACAAGAAGAAACCAAAAAAAATCAACATATTTTTAATAGTGCATCACATCATCATCCCCCGGAAAAAGTGTCCCAAAAAAATGAGAAAACGTAGGGAGAAAACACTAGGTTAACATAAGCCCCATGTGCTGGTACATATATGGATCGTCATTATACTCAAATCAAGCTTCTCACATCTTCATTACATTTCCATAATGGCAATAATGATGATAATAATAGGACTCGTAGTGCCAACATAATAGCAATAAAGCATGATATCTGCTCGTTAAAGACTCCTGTGGCTGGCTTGCCCAAAGCCCGTCGTCGTTTCATCAAGCCAATCATCAAGTGAGAATGAGTAGACCATGTTGATTGAATGTGCTACTACATAACTACTTGTAGAGTATACACAAGAAAGTAATGTATAGGAAGCGATGTGTTTATAGAAAAGGGAAAAGGAGACCAGGTGGTGGGGATGATGATAATGATGATGTATCAAACGATATCATTTACTTTGACCACATGCTGGTGATGCTTCCTATTGCTTCCTCATGTATCCTATCACATCATCAGCACTACTGCCATCATAATAATATCATAATGACGGCCGTGAAAAGTGTTACGTAAAAATAGGTTCGATGATGATGTAGGACCCACAAACTAAATACTAACAATAAATACACCAAATATTTGGTATTTGTAGGAAGCAAACGCAAAGGAATGACAGGGACATTGAGGAGAAAGCGACAGTCTTGTATGGATTATATATATATACATCCTTGAGTAATAAATGGCATAAAAGGGAAAGCAAAAAAAAGTTGTTGAAATGATAATTGATCCATTTTGGGAGGGAAAAAACGAGGTTCTCTATATATGTACTTGATAATGGATTATGATTATGGTAATGACGCGGAGATGATAATGTTTACGCTGACGTCTTTCCGTTATCGTCAATTGTCAACAATTTCAGCTATGCGTCCTTTCTTTCTTAAGAGGTGCCAAGAAAATCCACTGCTGAATAGTACGAGAAAAGATATTCTAATTCAATTTTTGTATTAGCATTTTGAGTTGGTTTCTTTTGGAACACCAGGTGAAAGCAAAATTAACGACTACGCGAAATGGGTTAGGGTAATAGTATTCGTAGTAGTAGTGGGTGTGTACAACAGGAATAAAACTTTTTGTGCTCCTTTTGTGTCTCTTTAGCATTTTATTTTGCCTGCGTTAGAACAATGGGAAAGGAACGTGACATTTTTTTGTTTTCGCTGGAACAGGGGAAAGATAATTACTAAATTGTTTTTAGAGGAAGAGTTAATTTTGACAAGTGCACTTGAACCAAACTGCTAAAATGCTCTCTTTAGCATTGTTTGGAATTCCCTTTTCAGTCGTTTGCCTCAAGGCATCGACAAAAGGTATAGACTCTGGAAATGGAGTGACAGTATATTCACCTTTTGTAAAGTGGAAAATAATGTTTGGATTTTGGATGTGTCTGCAAATGAAGGGCACACACAGTCTTTTAGTACAAAATCCAACCATCAAGACCATGACGAGAGATCGACCTAGTGACTTGTTCTGATGTTGCCCCTAAAATTACAAAGTGTGGGTGGTTGTTGGGAAATGGGGAATCATCACAAGATGTGTATAGATTTATTTGTTGCTGAAAACACTAAAGCTATAAAACCACTTTGTTTGCCAAAAAACTGTAATGTTCAACTAGAATAAGCACTCAATTCATAACATTTACCCCATCTTCATCATAGCCGTTTCCACTTTGCGTTTAGTTGTTTTTTTGTCGTCTTTGGCTTTCTCTCTGTGTGAGCTGCATTCGTTCTCGTCATACCCCAACCATAATATAAGAGAGCGAAAAAGCAGCAGGAATCGGAAGGAAGGAAGGAAGGAAAGGATATACATGTAAATAGTGCAAGCACTTGTAGTTACTACAATAGCAAAATAATAATAATAATAAAGATGTATATCTTACATCCGAGAGCGCTTGCACTTGCAAAAGTGGAGAAAAGAACAAACACATACTTTGTTGTAAACTGGAATGTACCAGCAAAAATACTACTATATGACTGCTACAACCACTTGATTTTTCTGGTTTTTAAGCATACGCTTAAGATGGAACGTTTCATATTCACAGCAGAAAGGAGATAATGCATATGAAGCAAAGAAGAATGGGATGATGAACATGGCAAGAGTTTCATTCATGACTATACTTGGTCGTCGTCGTCGTCGTGGGTCCTTTGACGTCACTCTGGAAGGAAAAAAATGGAGGGTCCTTGTACAACAATATTTTATATGTACCATAAAAATATGACCATAAAATGAAATGCCTGTACCATGAATATAATATGTATCTCCATAAACTTTGCGGACAGGGTTTTTGCAGAAAAAAACTAGCCGTGTAAATAAGACCATGTACCCTGAAGAGAATTCAGCAGGCAAAGCATAATATTATACTATCTTATACTTTGCCCTGCATATAAAATTTATGCTTCCCTGTTTTCACATTGTCATCATCATCTTTTTGCAAGCTTTTCCAATGTGTGGACAGGTGTTTTGAGCTTTCATTCATTCATTCACATTCCTCTACACACATACAGGCATTACATTTTTAGCTTAAAAGTGAGCAGAGTTGAATGAATGAGTAGATGGCCCAACCTGTTTGCTCGTGTAGGGCTTTGCAGAATGCCCCAAAAGTCCAGATAGAAGAAACCGTCCACCACACAGACCAAAAATTCATCAGGTATGCATGTAGCAAAGAGATGGTGCAGCACAAAGCTTTCCGGCAGAACACTATACGGTTTTGCTACCTCACCTTACATGTTACCTACCTTGTCGTCTATTTTTAGACCAGCACATATCCCTACACAATCCGTTTGTTAGGTTTTGTATCGTCGATCAAGGTGAAAGTACCTCTATATTTTCCTCTATTCAAACGCAAAAATGGCAACGGCAAGCTCAAAGCCTTTTTTGCTCCTTTTTTTACTATTCTTTGGAAAACACTGGGGCTATATGAAGGCATGATGAGTTCAACGAGGCTGCCGAGGCAGAGTGGAGGTGGCATATCTATTGGTGCTGATGGAGTAAATGGTTAAAGTATCATGTTATCCCTTCCAATTCAATCCATTTCTTGTCGGTACTACTAGTAGCAATGCTCTTGTACATGAGCTTAATGTTTATGTCTACATAACACACAAATGGGAAAAGTAAAACCACGCTGCTGAATCTATGCTAAACGAAAGCCTCATGTTTCCTCCTTTTGTTTTTCCATGTTTTTACTTGCTTTTTTTCTCGGAAAAAAGAAGCCTGCTTCTTTTAAATCGGATTGAGAGACATTAGCCGAGAAGAACGTCGTCGTTGTCGTCATTTTTACTTTTAAATCCTCATTCTGACAGCAAACATGGATGTAATTCCCTCTCAGTCCTGAGGAGAAAGCTGGTTTGCACTAGTATAACAACATATGAACCTAAGAACACAACAAACTAGTTTAGCAAGATTGCAAGTTGCTTGTATAGAATGTGAATGGGAAATGAAGTTGTTTGTTGGACCAAGATGTGATACAAGTACTTAGTTACTCTTCTAGCCAACAGCGTGAACTAGTAAGAAAAGGGAGAAATATATTGAGCTGTCAAAGTTTGTGTCACCCCAATTTCTCGTCTTCTATATATAAAACACATTTCGGGCATTTCATCCATCCACCCAACTATCCAACCACAAGTTTTTACCACAAACACAACTTTTGCAGCATCCTCTTTAAAAATATAATAACGAATGGGGTATCGTGTATTCATGTTTCACGGACAAGCATGAGGAAATTGTAAGCTCCAGGAGTGTTAATAAATATAAGGAAGCTGGAAAAGTATAGAGTAGAAAAGATGAGAGCTTTGTAAAGGAGCCTATGAAGTCTATGATATTGAGTGGTTAGGTACTCTGTATCAATAAATACGCAAAATCATAATAAAATTATTGGTGGCTTATCGTCAGTCTTGAAATAAAATTTTGCACCCTTTCAGTGAAAAGTTACATTTTTTGAAACGGCAAGGAAATAGAGTACGGACATAACAAATATTTCCTGCATCAAGCATCCTATTCTTTTTCTACTCTATACTTTTTCCAGCTCCCTTATAAATATGGACATGATATGTATATCCTATTTGTTATCTTTATGCTTCCCTTTTCTAGCAGTGTTTGTATAAATTGCTAGCCCCTTCACGTAGTCCTGTATATCAGAAAATGGTTCATATATACATACAAAAATTACGAATTTGTATGTACAAGTATTCAAAAATTCCTCGGTACCAAGTAAAATTTTGAAATTTGCTGGACGAGGCAGTATCGTGTAAGGGAAATACATGTTTTCTTGAGGATTAAAAATCAATTTTAGTTACTTGCTTCCCGTTTTCCCATGATTTTCTCCGAGGGGAAGGAAATAAATTGATGTATTGATCAACTGGTTATTATTATTACACAAGGTATTGAGTAAGGTGGTGCAAATTTCACTTGTTTAGTAGTAGTAGCAGCAGCAGGAGTACTATATTTGCATGAAAAATTGAATGAAAAAGAACCCCCACAAAATAATAGGTACAAAAATAAACTGCATGGCATGACACACAAAAGGAAGGTCACTTGTCGATTCATGTGTACATATTAAAATATCGTGACAAATCAACAGCAACAAACAACACAAAAGAAAGAGAGAGAAAAAAACATGAGGGAAAAAGTGGCCATAAAAAAGTAAAAATATATCTGCGCACAACTAGTTACTTTTGGCTATTTTTCAGAGGTTGGTGGTGGCAGTGGTTGGTTTTTGGTAAGCCCAGTATAGTATAAGGATTTTGAGTATTTTGGCTTCTTATCGATTTACGATGATCATGATGATTGTGCTAGTGTTGTTTTTTCACTATTATATTTATATGCAGACTTATGTGTCATATATAGTAGCAAATAGCGTTACAGTTGTTGTTACATCAGCATTGGTGGTTACTCCTGACTGGCTAAAAATAGAAATGAGGATAAAAAATATAGTGCATTGTTTTTGCGTTGCGTATGTGTGCACTATTAGAGTAGTATTTTTGTTGGGTGTATGATTTACGGGATATATTCTCAAGCAATCATATATTGGCAGAATTTGAGAAGAATGTGGAGTTGTTGACGGGAGAAAGCATAACATTATGGAATGGATATTATATGGCAAGAAACAAAAGAGATGGTTGGGTTTACTTTTGTTGTTACTCTTGTGCTGATTCGGGTTGCCAAAAAAAGTGAAAAGTCAAAGAAAGGAAAGCTTGTCCCAAACTTCTTTCCGCTGGCTGGTGTGTTGCACACAGAGAGACAACAAAGTTTTGCTTGCAAAAGACATGCTTTTTTTTTGTTTACAGAGAAAATAGCAACAAACTTTTTGTTCTCACTGAGAAGGATAATAGACCACGGATAAAAATAACATGGAGATAGTGATGATGATGATGGTTTTATGATGACGCTAATATTGCAATGTATAGGCGTTTTTTAAAGAGATGCAACATGCAAAGTATAATATTATGTATGCATTATTTAAAATGTTGCGAAATTTGACCATGAAAAGATTCTGAAATCAGCAATATATTATATGCCCTAGCGCATAAAAATGTTTCGTCTATTGTGTACAATCCTTGTTTTTTATTGCCAAGTTTAAATCCATCCGGTATACTTTGCTCAACTCTCTCTCTGTTCAACTGTATTTATCTTTAGAAATTCATGAGAAAGTAGGAAAGGCCAGTAGCAAAGAAGCATCCTGGAAAATCTGTACATGACGTTTTTAGGTTGGAATGCTTATGGGAGTTTAAACACATTTAAAAGGAGAAAAGAAAAAAAACTTAGTCCTTTGTGTTTGACGTACACTATTCTCTGCGTCTGACAAATATATGAAAATGACGACAAACTGCGCTTCCTGATAATAGCTACTATAACAGAGTTTAGTATTGACAAAATTCTTGATCAACATGATCGATTGCATTAAAAGGTCAAAGTTTATTTGCTAACTTTAATAATTCTCTTATATACATTATTAAGAGGGAATAGGGTAGTAAAAAATACACTAGAACAATTATATAGTACCATCATCAATATTGAGAGAATCACTAGTTCCCTACTTTTACTTTTTCCTGCCGCCTTTGGCAGACGCTTTTCTCCTATTTTCTTCATATTTGAGCTGTTGCTTGAGAAAGAGGGCGTTTTTCAGGTGATTCTGTATGGAGGAAAACTGCTCCTGTGATTTTGCCATGGATTTAACAGCCCTGAAAGGCAAACAAGAAAGGACAGAAATAAGTAAAATGTAAGAAGGAACTGCTGGAATAACTGGATTGACTGAGCGTGTATGTGGGCAGCGTATTCTAGCCACAAACTGTCTCAACTACCACCTACTACTGCTACTACCACCCCCTCAAAAGCTGACGAAATGCTTACCCTATGCTATAATCACAGTCGTAGCAAGTGCCCTGGAGTAACCGATACTGCGCTCCAAAGTCTACTTTCTGCTTGATCATATTCGGAACCTCCTTCCTTACATGTTCCTAAGGCAATGTTTGAAATATAAACCACTTTAAAACTGTTTACTTTTCATGGAGAAATTTACCTCCTACGGCATTTAACGTACCTGTAAACAGTATAAGGCCAGGGAGGGCTCGTTTCCCATGATGTAAAGGTTCTCGGATAACCTGCCCACTGCTGTAATTTTCAAATAACAGTAAAAAACTTGTATAACCAGTCATTTGAGCAACCATTTCCGAATCCATTTTTACTGCTTTTGTTTGTTTGCATTATTATTACCTTTTCGGCATTTCTCATCAGTTTCTGAGGGTACCAGGGCCGCCACATTAACGGTAGCTGATGAGGATATTGCCGTGGTAGCCGCTGATGAGCATGATGAACCGCTGCCTAGAGACGGGTTTCTTGGCAGGGGATGATGGCTCATTTTTATTATTTCAACAGGGTACAACCAGTCTAATGTACAGTTAGTTAAGTCTATTTAGAAAGGTGACAACTGTTGAAAAATGTACAGTGGTATGGACTTTTGCGTTGTTGCTGTGGCAGTCGAGATGGGAAAGTGGATGAGATTCTTTCTCTGCTGTCCAGGTTTTGTTATTGTTCAGCGACAGAATTGCCGCTCGACTCTGCTCGGCTGAGCTCTCGATGGCGTATCTACGGGCAACCCACTTGCTCACGTCAATGCTGCAGTAATACGCGTCTACACCAACCACAGCCAAGCGAAGCGAACAAAGACCAAGCTCTCATGTAAAATAGGAGTAGAGAAATTACTCAGTATAGTGGGAGATACAAACTAGCCGAATGGTATCCGAAGACACATACAAAATACAAAGTAGCCGAAAAATATCAAAGTAGCCAAATTAGTATCAAATATCAAGAACCTAAGGTAGCCTACGTGATACTAAGGTTATCCACTGGAATCTAAGGTTACCCATGGGAATTTAACGTTATCCACTGGAATCTAAGGTTACCCATGGGAATTTAAGGTTACCCATGGGAATTTAAGGTTACCCATGGGAATTTAAGGTTATCCACTGGAATCTAAGGTTACCCATGGGAATTTAAGGTTATCCACTGGAATCTAAGGTTACCCATGGGAATTTAAGGTTACCCATGGGAATTTAAGGTTACCCACATACAATTAAGGTTACCCATGGGAATTTAAGGTTACCCACATGCTATTAAGGTTACCCATGGGAATTTAAGGTTACCCACATGCTATTAAGGTTACCCATGGGAATTTAAGGTTACCCACATGCTATTAAGACAGAAATTTAAGGTTACCCACATGCTATTAAGGTTACCCATAGGAATTTAAGGTTACCCACATGCTTTTAAGATAACCCATGGGAATTTAAGGTTACCCACATGTAGATATACCATTGGGTAACCTTAGATTCAAGTGGGTAACCTTAGCTTCCAGTGGATAACTACCTTAGTTGTGTCATATTGTGATCATGTAGGTAACCCAAAAAGCATGTGTGTAACCTTAAATTCCTATGGGTAACCTTAATTGTATGTGGGTAACCTTAAATTCCAGTAGGTAACCTTAGTATCACGTAGGTTACCTTATATTCCCGTGTGTTGCCTTATTCTCTTGTCGGAGGTAACGTAAGGCTTGAAATAATGCATATGATGTCAAAAATGTAATATACATGCATTGGATGGTAATATTATATTACTAATATAAATGCAAGCCGAAATATTCTAATATTATTCAGCTACATACTTTGTTTGTGTCTATTCGGATAAAAATTCGGCTACTTTGTATGCGTTTTCGGATACCATTCGGCTAGTTTGCATCTTCCCAGTATAGCAGTTGCTTTCTCTTCCCAGTTTGCAAAGCTGCTTGTACTTTCCCAGTTTTCCCCAAAAAGAAATATAACCTTGTTTGAGATGGACCGTCGTTTCTACGAATAATATTTTCAATCCATTTCCCAAAATAATTTTTTTAGCAGGTTCAATGAATGCTATAATTACATTTATATTCTCCCCCGCTCGCGTATTTCAGGTATGGTATAATACGTCATTGGTAGGTACTCACTACCCAGAAGTTTTTAGCCTTCCATTTTTAATAGCGCCGCTAGTCTCACAGTTATTACAGGTCAGAGCTTCTGATATCAAAAGAGAAAATCGTAAAATTCCGGAAATAATGTAGTTTTCTCTACTTTACTGTTCCATCCCCAGCATTAGTGGGATGTGTATTTTTTTGCTGCGTTTGCCCAAAATAGTTTTCGACATAATTTGCATACATATGGGTGCTAATGATAGCCTTCTTCATGTTTTTGTTGTTCTTGCTCATTGTCGTTGTTGTTTCTGGAAACATTTTTGCTTGTGCTTGCCCACCACCACACGTCTTTGTATATGGCTCAAGGAAAGTCGTAAATTTCCAAGATTGCTTCTATAAAAAGGGTAAACCTCCGTCGTTAATTTTTAACGGGCCACCCTTAATACCGCCCACCCACGACAGGTGTAATGATCACTTTAGACTGTTGTCCTCGGTGTGTACAACTAGAATCACACCGATCAAGTGCGTTTCTCGGGCATATCAGCACCAATCCCTCCAACCTACCGATCAAGAGGGAGGAATTTTTTTTCGCAATTTTGCTCGTGGTGGTGGATTGTTAAATAAACGGGTCCTTGTCATGAAACGCTTGTTTCGAGACACATCTTTTTGTGGCCAGTGTGCATTTTTTTGCTGCCGCCTAGTTGTCAAAAGGAAATCTTTTGAATGTTAGATAATAATATAAAAACTACCTAAATTCGTTTTCCCTGTTACCACAACGGAAGTCAAAGTTGAAACGTTGAAATTAGCAGCAGGCCAAAAATAACGTTTATGCTCACTACACTTTGTTGCTACTTGCCATACTTGGTTCCATTTTCCAAACGTATAATTTGTAAACTACTTGCATTGTGTAGGAGGAAGGGGTGGAGATGCTTATATGAATTATGTAGGTCTTGTGCTTTTTTCATCTCGTTTGTCATCCAGTTTTTTCTTCGCGTCTATTTTTAGACGCAGAAATAAAAACCAAATTACATGAACAGCAAAAAAAAAACTGGTCGCGTCTCTCGATTTTATTTGATTTATTCCAAGTCTCAACATATTTGAATTGAGTTAATGTTTCCTTTAACCGTTTTCGATTACAGAATGCCCTCCAGCGGATGATGGAATGGAAAGATTTGCATGTCCTTCGGCTGATCACCTCGGCAGGTACCGGTGTGTAGATGACCACGTACTTTGTGATGGTTTTATCGACTGTCCGGGCAAGGAAGATGAAGACATGCAAGCATGCATGTTCTACAAAACCGTAAGTTGAGCATTTTATAAAGGTGGAGGAATACATAGAGCTTAGTTTATCATTTTTGTAATTATTTTTAATGGTGTTATTTTTTCAGACAAAAGCCCATTTGGATGTGTTGGCGGACGCGTTGCTGAGGTGGGCAAGAGGAAAACGTTAAATACAAAAAAATCATGCATAAACTCACATCATATACATATAGACCAGTATTTTCTGAAAACAAGACATAAAAAGGCCGATATTTAACAGATCAAAATCATCAAGTCCATCTGTTTAAACAAAAATGCTATACTGTCCCATAAAACTGAAACTCCCAAACAAAACTGACTTTTAAAGAGAATCTCTTTGATGCTGATAATGACACTTTCGATATCAATACTTTTAATATCTTAAACAAAATGGCGTAATAAGCTACTTTTATGGTGATGCAGGTGCAAAAAGAATGTGGGACTGGGATGGGGATAGATTAATTATAAGAATTCTAGACATGTTTGTAACTTTTGTTTTTGTAGAGGTAGGTTGGTCACTTGGTGTATTTAAAAATGAAGGCATTTTAGAGTAAAAAATATTGCGCGTGTACGAGGTGAAAATTTCAGCCCCAATACTTCAATCTCTCTGGTTTTTAAAAACCTGACATGTTCACCTTGTTTGGGTATTCAAAGACCGTATTTCTATTATTGTGAAACCATGATGATAATCCTGAACCTACACACGGATGACGCTTTCATTGAAAACAAGAAAAAAAATATTCACAGATATTTTAGAATATAATCATTTGTTCTCTTTAGCAGTCTATTTATGTACGCGACAAATTCCAGGTAAAAAATATTAAATACACACAAATATTGCACCATTTTTGAAACTAGTATAATTTATGCATAGTATAATGGGGACAGCCAAACATTTAGTGAATTGGAATTTAAAGGAAATGGGGTATGCATAGCCTGCGTACATGTTTGCAATTGCCAAATATTTAAAAAGAAATCCAAGAATCCTTTTGTTTGTAAAAAAAATTGCCCATTACTGGTGCATAGATCAGGGAATTTTTTATAAAGTACGACATTGGTATATAATAACAGTTAATAGGTACATAGAGAATAAGTTTTACTATTATAATAATAATATTTAGTAGATGGTGACATATTATTATACTATTATATTTCCAAATTCCATTTACATAAAATACTTTTTGGGGAAAGGTCCATGGTAGAGTATTGTAGATTTTATGGGTAGCATTATACCGTTGTTGTTGTCTTTGACGTCTAAAACCCCCTCCTCTGACTTGACAAAAATTACACAGCACACGCTTACATTGCACTACTTAAATTGAAACACACCAAGTTTTATTCATTGGACCCTGATACCGATATATAAGGCACTTGATTGCACACACAATGTACGATATAGCACAAACTGTGGCACAACTAATTTAAATCTTGTTTTATAAACAAAACAAATCAAATACTATATTATACAGACGCGCACCAGAAAGAACCGTTTTTAAATCGTAGGCTCCTTTAAGTACACGAGAAAAATTTTAATTCTAAAATAACCAATTTGAATTTTTCTTGTTGTCAGGACTCCTGGCCCTGGAGCCTAGATTTGAAAACAAAATGACGTAAATCGCAGGCATTACATTAACAGGTTACATTTGCATGACGTTAACTGAGCACACCTTAAACCAATCCTTCCACTTTTGAAATTCTACAAAAAAAGCAAAAAAGTAGATTGCACAAAGTTGTAGTAGGTGAACTAATGCAGAAAAAGGACTGTTAGCTTAAATAAAACTTATACAAACTGAATTAAAAGTGATCAATAGTACGGGCTGGAATTTTAGACATATGCGGGGGTGATGCTTACATATTTATTGGTGAATTTCTTTGCAAAATATTTATTACCGCTTTCTAATTAAAAAATACTTGAATTCTTCGGGGAAAATATACCGCAGCGCAGGGAAATTTAATTACGATAAAAAGGGATATTTTTTAATTAAGTACTTATAAATTATATATAGGAAACTACTGTATATACATAGAATATATAGAAAATAAGTAGGATATATTTAGTGTGTAGGTGCAGGCAGAGAGGCAGGTGCTACAGGTGCCACCGTCAAACGTGGGTGTTTTATGTGGTTCCAAACTATGATTAGTATGCGTAATTAAATTGCTCTTAGTATCAATGTTATCAGATCGGACGTCTACCTTAAAAAAGTAGTATTATTACAATATATTATACTGGCTGGTGCATAACATATCTTGAGTTTTCAAAATATTCTTTCAAACAAATCGTCAAATATATATGTGGTAATAAAATACATTTTTGAAGGTTATTATTATCATGCATTAATTAGCTCTCGGATTAGTACCGAGAAATACTAAAAAAATGTTATTGTATCATGTATTATATTTGTGTAGCATGTAGGTATTACGTGATATAAATATATAGATGTAATTATATGCGGTTAGTTTTGTTATTAAAAGGTAATTACTACACAACAACCAGTAAAAGCATATAATATAATATAGCAGACTCAACAGGAAACATGTATATATATAGAAGATAGGTACGTGACGTCATTTATATTTTGCTCTTATTTTTCTACATACAACAACCCAATTTTAATTACAAGAGGAATGCGTGGGAAAGGTCCTTCATTAATTCTATTTATTCGTATCCCATATATGCTATGATTTGCATAACCTATCTCGTATATACAAAAATTGAAAACATCAATCAATCAAATCAATCAACAGACTGAGAAAATTCTACTCTAAAAAATGATATTACTTGTTAGGAATGTTGCTGACCGATAATTACTAAGAATCATGTACATAGAAATACAAAAATACAAAATACAATGGAGAGTTGTCAAAAGTGTGGCAACATTTTTACTCCAAAAAATCTCAGATTCCGAAGAAAAAAATGTTTCGTTTATTGATTGAAACTTGATTTCACGTTTGACGGCAAAAAAAGAAAAAAATGGTGCTGAAAACTGAACATCTTATATTGCATTAAACTATATACAGTATATAGTTGACTTTTTGTAAAGAATTTAAAAAAATATTTAAACAGACTTGTGACGATTCCTAAAAATAAACATGGCAACATTTATATAAAAATACAAATATATTAAAGGTGTGTGCTAAGAAAAAATACTGAGATTTAAAACTTTTCGATTACCCATTCATTGGCAATTTTGTTTTTGCGTCAAGTTCAGGAGTCAAAAGTATTTTAAGATTCTGTTGATTGATTGAAGAGATTGATTAACTTTTAGTGTGAATGAAACTGTACTACTATATATTATGAAACTGTTACAAAATATTTAAATGTTTACGTTGTGTTACCATAGTAATAAATTAAAGTTTAAGGGCAAAGCTGCGACATGATACAAAATAATCCTTAACAATATAATATATATATTATCTGTAACTGTAGTCATGGTAAATATTATATAGGTACGTACAACGTGTGTAAAGGTTAAACTCATTTTTTTGAAAAGAAAAGAAACTCATTGTGATTACAGTTCTTAGATAAACAGGTAATTTTAGTAGATTAGCAAATAAAAAGTTTCGTCTTGGTAAATTAGAATAATAACCAAAATTTGGCTGAGCGTATACTAATCGTTCAATATAGTAGAGCAATAGTTAACAAGTAAAAATACTATTAGATGACTAAGCTAGAATTTACAATAATAATTATCATGTAAAAGTTCCGCCAATTATAATTACCTTCATGAAATGTGTTTCTGTATAAAATAAATAAAACCCCTTTCCCCGTAAAAATGATTTTGTTTTCAAGTTGGTAGGGTTGCTTACTACTCCCTCTTTAGTCTTTAGTTAGTCATCATCACAGCGATTCACATTTTTTACTATACTTATCACTTTTTTATTGCAATGAAACGTTTCTAGTCTTTCGTCAGTTGTCAATTTAAGGTATACATAAAAAGGGTTAACTAAGTATAAATGGCTCATTGTTAATGGTAAAAAGAAGGATAGCTTTTATTACAACATTTACTCATTCTGACCATTTTCAGAGCAGTGTCCAGACTTGTATTTAATGCTTGACAAAAAAAGTGTTGCGTACATAGCCCACTTTCTCTCAGCTTTCCTCTACCAGCTTTTTGTTGACTGTTTAATTTGTTATTAGGGGACATTTTTGAAATTATTCTAAACTCTTGTATAAATGTAAACTAAAAAAACTGTTGAATTTTTATCTTAAAGTAAAACAAGTATGCAAACGAAGAGGATTCACTTCAACAAGACATATCATACATGACGATGTTGATACTAATAACTTATTACTCACCATTATACTGATTGTCAATTGTAGTAGTAAAAGTAAATTTTGCTTTTAAATGTAAACCTGCAGCAGTATAACCGCTTCTTGAGTCATTGTAAAAACTTGTAATTTCTTGATAGTAGTTCCCTCATATGTCTACTGGACAAATCTTTTAGAGATACCTGCTGTTATTAAATGTTCACTTTAGATTAAGACAGCATTAGTTACCATCGTCACATTATTATTATTGTTCAATGTGTATTATTCGTATTCTATAGTATCTAGTTATAGACCATTGTATTCGATTTTAAAAGCATTTGAATTATTGTGACTACCATAACAATGATGTTGTACTTTACTGTATAAAAAATGTAATGGAATATATAAGGATATGTGCTGCTGACTAGGAGATCGTCTATTACTTGTATATCTACAATAAAAAGGATTTAAAT
Organism: Entomobrya proxima; assembly: GCA_029691765.1. NCBI lineage: Eukaryota > Metazoa > Arthropoda > Collembola > Entomobryomorpha > Entomobryidae > Entomobrya > Entomobrya proxima. Next base: position 6,548,459 of record CM056169.1, read on the forward strand.
AATAACTTGATGTCTTTTGCAATTAATTTTCATATGCTGGGATATAATGCAAGTAAATGTACGAGGCTCATACTACAAGCGCATATTTAACGGGAAAATTGAAATTTTTTGACTTTTATTATTCTGCAGAGCAAATGAAAGGGAAGAGGCATAATATAGATTCATGAAGTTTGTACATGAAAGTTTTGAAAATGGGTCCTTAGAAGGATTCGATTTCTGCATTTTTGTTTTCGTTTGCCATTTCCTTCTGGAAAAGCTCAACCCAGAATCCCACACGCTTTTGGAATTTCTCTGGGGCTGGAGACTGAAGTTCGGTAACCTCACCCAATTTGTACCAGTTGTCTACTTGGCCGGCTTCATTCTTTTTCCACTCCTTGCCCTCGCCCCAAGTCTTGGTTGGTTTTCTATATTTAAAATGTATTCATAATTTGATTAGTCTCCAGGAAAATGCAGGCAAAACTTCTCTGTGACACATTTTTCTTGATTCTTACCCAGTTTCAGCGAATGAGCTAAGCAACTTGACCAACCCGTGGGACAATTGATACTCCTTGCTCTCCTTGGTGAGTTCTGGGTATGGCAGGTTATCATGGGTAATTTTGAATAGGAACTGCAAATTGGGTCAAAATGGAAATGAACTATCGCTAAAGCAAATAAATAAATCTGGGGACTCAATTAAATCTGGACTTACCTGTAAGTCATCAAGATGTGCCATTCCAAAGTTTTGATTTTCAACACCATACATTTTCAAGCTGCTTGTTTCTGGAGTGTGTGAAAAGTAATAGAGATAAACTGGTGCTGACTTTGAAAACAGCTTTGCGGTAACGACAACTGGATAGCCCATGAACCTATCATTTTGAATTCAAAATGTCAATTCCACCTGAAGTGACAAGTCAATTATATAAATTTAACTCCATAATTACCTGTCCATGAAGATTTCGGACAACTTTACAAATGTTTCGTTGCTGATTGGTTTTCCTTCGAAATAAAATTGCTTGATCTTGGAGGAAACCACATCCTTGTCAGTGGCAGAGTCTTTGTAGAGCAATAAGAGAGGGGCGAGTTCATCCCACTGCTTGTCCACTTTTTCGAATAATGCTGGATTTTTCAGGAGAATGGCAGTAATTGGCGTAATTCCATCAAATTCATTTCCGCCAATAATGAGTGGAACCTTGTTCACAATTTTTCCAGTTGCCAAGAGATTGATTGGGTGATCGGGAATGACAAGATCTTGTTCAGTTTGCCCCTCTTGAAGCTTGTCAACGGTTGGTCCAAACCAAGCCATGGCAGCAAGGCTCTCTGCATTTATATCGTTAAGATCAATTTTGTTCATTTTTTCTACAATTTCCTTGGCATCCTTTTGCTTAAGACACATCACAAGGGCTTGAGAAGAGTCGGTAGGACAGCCAACCTGTTCACCGAGTTTCTTGGCTTGAGTGATTGGCTTGCGGATCATTGAATGACGGCTGAGGGGAGAGCCACCCATGGCAACCACGTTACTGATTAAACCCTTGCTCTGAGGTGAAAGAGTATGTATGATAGCATCAGAACCTAAGATTCCAACGAAAATTACATAAAAACATGAAGATGATGATTTTTGCCTCTATGAAGAAACAGAATTTTTTTAAAACCGAAAATGACTTGCCTCCAGTTGAACTTCCGACCAAAGTAACCCTGGATTTGTCACCACCAAAGTTTTCAATGTTTTGTTTTATCCACTTGAGGGCATATTGTTGATCACGAATTCCCTGATTTCCGGGAGCGTACCTACATAAAGATATATATGTGGTTCTTAGGGATCTTACAATTTTAAATCAACCATCAATAATCCTTTTAGACTTACATGTCATTTGTCGAAAGAAATCCGAATAAAGATTGTCTCCTAAATGGGGAAACATGAGAATGGATTTTAATTAAATCTTTCAAGTAATGTGATTTAATCCTTCAATTTATAAAATTACCAGTTGGGGACAACAACAACGACATCTTCGTCCATCCAGTACTTGGGGTCATAAGTATCCTTATCTCCGAATGTGTTTAAACCTGGATGAAGGTAAACGACAACAGGCAAGAGGACCTTGTCTTGACCTTCCATTGGCAGTCTTGGAGTGAAGACGTTCAAATTTAAACCTAAATAATAAAACCCACATTTATCAAACGTGCTATAAGGATATATAGTAAACAGTGGCAAGTTGGTAAATGGAAATTACAGTCTTCTTCTCCAATGACAGTCTTTTTGAAGGGATCATACTGAACACAGGCCTTGGAATCTGGTTTGCTGACGTCCTTGACGTCTTCCCAGTTATCAGGAACCTCTGGATTTTGAAATCGTTCCGGGGCTTTTGCGTATGGAATACCACGGAAGGAGTAAAACATGCGTCCATCCCTTGACTGTCCCATTCCACCTTGAACTTTTCCATAGTGTGTGTCAGCTTGTGGTCCGGCGTCTTGTCCATGGACAAGAGCCAAGGAAACCAGCGCAATTGATAGGAAAACTTTCATGGTGAATAGATCACTTTTGTTGAAGAGATCAATTCAAAGGACAAATTAAGAGTGCAGGCAAAATCATTTTCCAGCATTTTATATATGGACATCATGCTACCTACAAAATCATCCGATGCTTGGTTGCCAAGACTTTTGAAATTGATTTTTATTGTTTCACTTTGGATTTTGAATAATATTAATCGCATTTTATTTCTAGTTTTGCTGCGGGCATTTTATGAAAAAGCGTTTAACCTTCCAATGATATTGAGATTTTCTTGAAAGGGGTGAATCGTATTATATACGGTGTCAATGTCAATTGTCCGATTCGGTACATCATGGCTACGCAGAAAAAAACAATAAGTCGACATTGGCCAGTACTTGCACAATCATGCTTCAACCACCACCCACTAAACTTTAAATGGTACACAAAAAATGAAATATAAAAATGCAATGATGTGGTCATATTGGTTTTTTGCGGCAACCCAACAAAACTCTAGTTTTTTACTAAGCATTGAGCTCGACAGATTCCTAATGATTCTGCCATTCAGTCATAATATTCTCTTTGTATTCTAAAGATGCATTGGAAACAACTACCAAGGTACTCCCTGCTGCTTCGGTTTTTTGTGGTTACAATATTAACAATCTTCTCGTGGAATATGGATAATATGATGTCGTTGTCTGCACACTTCGGACCGGGGCATTATTAATGATTCCAGGCGTGACTGGAAAACTTGAGTTGCATTGTCAATTTTTTTGGTAAAATAAAATAATACAAATGCACAATGTTACATTATTTCCTTTTTTGCTAGTGCTGTAACCAGTAACCTGGTTACTTAATAATTCTGGAAACTGGTTTGGTCCACGAGGACTTGTTATACAAGATGTTGCACTTTTATTTATTCGCATGTAGGATTATGGGAATATTAAAAATGTATTTTATGGTAATTTTTTTCCATCAACCAGTTCCTCAATGTCCATGTATATAAAACCATCCGGCATTTCTGTACCATTCTCCTCCGACTCTTCGTGCTTTTCTTTCTGGCCCAACATTTTCTTTTTCATTTCACCAGGTGGAGGCAGATCCCTTGGCTCATCCAGACCAAGGCTGTCCCAAAAGTCGGCATACTTGGTGAACGGTTCTGGAATCATTAGCCTTTCCTCACCAAGTTGATACCATTGGAGGCTGCCTTTAGATTGTCCCTTCATGGATTGCCAGTCATCTGCTTGCTTCCCTTCTGCAGCAAACCTTATCCAAAGCTTTACTACGTTCTCTGAAAATGGCAAATTATGAGGTCTAGCAAATCGAATCATGGAAAAGTCCCCGTAATCGTCGGCATTGTCGAAAAGGAAGTGAATCTCGTCTCCATGAGCAACACCCTCTGTTAAATCTACATGCAAACCAATAAAAATCATAATTACATCATGAAACCCTTCCAAAAACATGAAACTCCGATCTTACTGAGTTTATCGTAGTCATGCCAATGTTTAAATGAGGTTCCAACACGACTCCAATAGTAAAGATATATGTCACTCCATTTTCCATACAGGACCGCAGCACTTCTAACACAATGAAAGTAGTTGCGATGGGAATACATGTCCACATGCACCTGGTGGTAATCCTTTCCCTTCATATCTTCAAGAGGTACGTTTTCGTAGTAAAATTGGCGAATTTTTTCAGTGACTTGATCTTGCCCTTCTTCATCCTTTGCAACTGGAAGCTCTCGACTTAGACCATATCCAAAGTTTGGCGGATATGAATTGGTCAGGTTTGAAAAGTACATGTCCTTCATACCAGCATTGTAAATGTATTCTGCAATTTAGAAATTTTTCTTGCTTTACAACTGCGAAATTATATGCATTAAAAAGCTTTAATCGACTTGATCAAATTACGCCCGGTAACAAAGTTGAGACCATCTTGACTATTCACACCCATCATGATTGGCACACCTCCCCAAGTGTCATTGGTCGAGTTGAGGAGAATGTTAAGGGGATAGTCGGGAAGAAAAACTTTGAGTCTCGGAACAGATCGAACCCAGTGTTCCACCACAGGACCGAATGGATAAAATGGGTCGCTGTACACCCCCTTTCAATTGGATGAATAAAATAAAATAATATGACTTGCAATTCACTAATTTTGCCTTTTTGCATAATACCTGTATCTTTTGTCGAGCTAGTTCTATTTCTTCTGCAGATTTTCCAGCAACACACTCAATTGCTTGCGTAGATTGATCAGCGACCCCATCACATCCAATTTCTGTCATGAATGCGAGAAACCCAGCAGACTGAAGATCATCCACTAGCGCCCAATGACATAAGGGGGCACCACTTTGCATTATTGCCCTATGGAAAAGTCCTTTGCTCATCGGCGACAACAAGTGAAGTCCTACTGCGGCCGCCCCTGCACCCTGTCATTTTATTCGTTATTTATTTATTTATTTTAATTTTAATGAACGCTAAACACAATTCCTTCCAATTCCAATGAACTCCTTACCTGCCCGACAATTGTGACGAGATTAGGGTTTCCTCCAAAGTAGGCAATGTTTGCTTGGACCCATTTCAAAGCCATTACCTGGTCCTGATTTAAAAACCGACCGTTAAACGACTATTTAACGACCAGATGAACAAATTAAGTGATTACTAAATAGGTATGTAATCTTACCTTGAGACCAAGATTGGCTGGACCCTCGTAAACTGAGAGGAATCCAAATACGCCCAACCTAAGTATTTAAAACATTTTAAGGAAAAAGCTTGATTTTCCATAACTGCCACTTAAATAATAGTATTCACCTGTAATTAACAGTCACAATTACTGCTCCCTGTTCATCCATAAAATGTTTTGCGCCAAACTGGTCTCCTTCTCCTCCGATCCAATCTCCCCGGTCAACCATCCAACCGCCCCCGTGGAAAAAGACTAATACAGGCATGTCCTTTAGCATCCAGTAGTTATTGTGATTGGCTGGTGTGTGGACGTTTAAAGTCAAGCCTACAAAGCATTCATTTATGTAAATGACTACAAATATTGTAGCAAATTGGAAACAAATTTAAATTACAGTCTTCGTCTCCAATTTTTATTTTTCCTTTCATTTGAAAGCATGGAACAGGTCGATGAGTCCCATCCCGAGTGTCGTTCCATGTTGGAGGCGGCCATCGGCTAGTTTTAAAGCGCTTAGGGGGTTCTACGTATGGTATTCCCATGTACTCCATGAAAAAAGTTCCGTTTCTCGTTTCGGACAAACGCCCTTTTATCCTGCCTTGAGGCAGTGACACTGTTCTGCCATTAGGATTTGCGCTTAGATGATCAATTTGAAGAATGTAGATAAAAATGGCACTAAACAGAATGCTAGCACCATCAAAGGATGCCATAATTACTATGCAAATTCAAAAAAAACAATCCTATCAACTATGAAATACTTTTAAATGAATGATGCATCTGAACACTTTACCATTTTGGTAATGACCTTCAAAAGTAAATAGGTAAGTAAAGTATTTTTTATCAATAGACTTATTATTCTTTGGGAGAAGGTCAGATGCCATTGTTCTGACAAAATCAAATAATTACTTAAAGAACACCATTTGCTAATCACTGAATTTGAAAATTGCAAAAGAACAGAAAATAGCATATATTTTTATGTTCTTGGTTCATTTATTTGGGAAATAATGCATGATGAAGCACATAAGCAAAAAATATTGAATTCTAGATAATTTGCTAAATAAGTTTTAGAAATTTTTTATTGTGAAATTGCGATCTCTAAAGTTGTCAGTTCCCAGTTTTTCCCTTCCGGACATGTCCAAGAATTTATTCATGTTGTTTAGATTAAAACGAAAGAATTTTCACAACACAAATCATGAGCTTGTCATAGAGACAATTGAAACACATATAACCGCCATGTAACTATGCATATTCGTTGTAAGATAGGATAAGCATAGATATGATGAGCATATAGGCATGACAAAAATCGCGACATTTAACTAATCAGACAAGTACATATTTTTAATGAATGATGATGATGGCAATGCTTTATGGGAAAAATCCCACGAAGAAATTGTGCTTCTTGGTATTGTTTGATATATTAATCTATATGCGGTAACAGCAGTCTGTTTCAAGTTAATATTATCTGCAAATATATGCAGTGCAGTCGTAACTACGGCTGAGTATGTTAAATATCAGATATAATTTGCAGTTTTTAAACGGTAACGCATGTCGTTTTTTTCATGAAGGACTGCGTTGCATTGAGCGTAAGACCTTTGACTTTAAATCAGTATTGCATTGACAAGGAGGAGAGGAACACACACAACGCTGCCTTGGTAACAAAAGCGCATCGGGATCGTAAGCGACAACAAATGCAGGGGTTTATTAATACGGAAGTTCCAATATTACAAAAATGTGTTCTGCATTGCCCTGGACATTCTTGCTCTTACTTTGTTATGGTGTTCACGCCAAAGAGTATGATGTCGACCCAATCGCAACTGTAGCACAGGGTCAGCTCCGTGGTAAATTTGCAGAATCACGAAACTCGCGGGATTATCTAGGTAATAGGAATACAAATTTAAGTGGAGAGTGAGTGAGGAAATTTGAACCTAAATATCCAGAATTTCTGGAAGAAAGCCACATTCATTCTTGGCTCAAATTTCGTATCTCAAATCTTTCACCATATTCCAAGATTGAATGCAAATATTGCAATTATTCTTTAGAATTTTTGGGAATTCCTTATGCGGTGGCGGAGATCTGGAAGCCTGCCTCCGCTCCGCCAAAGTGGGAAGGAATACGTGATGCCACTACGTACGGAGAACGGTGTTTGCAATATGATACCGTTGCCCAGAAAGTTGTTGGATCAATTCAATGTTTATATTTAAATATTTATCGACCTATGGAGATGGAAAAAGTCCTTCCTGTACTTGTGCATTTTTCGTCTTCCTTTTCTTTTGGTTCTGGCGAAGATTTTAACCCAAAATATTTTATGGATGAAGACGTGATACTCGGTACGTCAACTTGATATTAGTAAAATGCAACTTGGTAACTGCAAAAAATAACTATAATTGTTCCAATTCTGATACAGTCACCTTTAATTATCGTTTGAATGCGTTGGGTTTCTTGAATCTGGGCAATTTAAATCCTGGGGATGATTCGTACACCCCGAATCTTGGTATGAGAGATCAGACCCTCGCCCTACGCTGGATAAGGGATTCTATGCAAGTGCAAAAACAATGGACACTTATGCCATAGTTTTAAATGTTTATTCAATGACGTTTTACAATGATATCTTTGCCAAACATTTTTAGAGCTGCATTTGGAGGTGATCCCAACAGAGTAACAATTTTTGGGGATTCAGCAGGCGCAGCATCTGTCAGTTACCACATTCTAAGCCCAATGTCGCGAGGACTCTTTAGTGCAGCAATTTCATCGAGTGGTAATGCCCTCTGCCCATGGGCGTTTGTCGCCAATCCAGAAACTGTCGCAAAGAGACTTAGTTTTTCGATCGGATGCCCTACCAAAAATCCGAGATATCTTGTAGCTTGTTTGATGAACAAAGACCCCAAAGAAATTGTGGCAGCACAACATGATCTCTCTGGTTGGGATGACGACCCAGTAGTACCGTTTGCTCCGTCAATCGAAGAATCGCAAAAGGGTCTAGGGGAAGTCTTCCTTCCGGATCATCCATTGGTAATGTGGGAATCGGGAAATTTCAATAAGGTCCCCTACATAACAGGGGTAAATTCGCAGGAAGGTGCTACGCTTTACTCGTCAAGTAAGTATTACATTACATCTTATAGTTAAGTTTTGTACATGATGATTTTTAAACATCATCCCCTCTTTTTGTAGTTGTTCTGAATAGTACAGAACTCACGGAAGAATTTAACCAAAATTGGAATCGCATCGCCCCATATGCTCTTTCGTACACAGAGGTATCGCCAGAGTCCAACTTTGCTAGTTCTACAGATATCCGGCGATACTACTTTGGAAATCAACCAGTGGGCCTTGAAACTAGGGACAATTTGACAAACATGTTTTCAGACAGGCTATTTTATCAGTGCAATAAGAACGGGGCCATACTTCACTCTAGGTTCAGTCCCGTTTTTCTATACTACTGGACCCAAGCTGGAGAAAAGAGTTGGTTGGATAATTTTAACATTCCGAAAGAGTTTGGTTACCATGGAGTTGCACATGGTGACGAGCAACAGTTTCTCTCACCCCTGTACAATTTCCCAGAAATAACAAGTGATGCTAGATTTTCCTTGTTTTCTCAACGAGTTGTAAAATTGTATGCATCATTTGCTGAAAATGGGTAAGAAACTGGAAAGATTGAAGATTTGAGATTTTTATGCACCTTGCATTTACAATATTACAGTTTACATTATTGCATTGTTCTTCTAGGCGACCAACGGCAACGTGGGGTGACGTTGTCGAGTGGAATCCAATGCAACTTTCCGAGGTGTCTGGCCTCAGCCCTCTCAAGTACCTGCAACTGGAGGAGAATCCAAAAATCATTATAGAGCCCTTCACTGAGCGATTAGACTTTTGGGATTCGCTCCCAGTCAACTATACAAATATTCACATACAACCAAATCAAAAATAATTGTAATACTTTTAGTCAGTCAGCGCAGTGAATGTTCAGTCAGAGTGGGAATTTTTTACGTTGTTGACGTACTTGGTGGTATATAATTATGCAAATTACAAATGACAGAGCAAACCTCATAGACTTGTCGGAGATTAACATGAGATAAGACCAGAGTTTTTTCAACAAATAACCGTGCTCATCTTCTTCAAGTTTGCCACATTTACAAAGAGCTAATTGAGCTTTTAGAAAGGACAACCCCTTCTGATAATGTGTTACGATGATTATCGCAACAAAACTCTCTGCATTTCTTTTCCAATGTTTCTCTGGTTCCTTTCAATGAAGAACAAAGGACGTTTACATGGCAGTAGTATAATACAAAAGGTGAGAAGAATTTATTGTTGACAAGTCTACTCTCTGTTTGCTTTACATGTATATTTTTTGTGGGGAAAAACTGTTCTTGGAAATTTGTATTTTTTTGCCAAACCTTGTTCACGTCAAAGTGTGTTATATAAATTTTATTAAAAGTGTGAAAAAAATAATGATGAGCAACATCATTATAATCATATCAATCGACACTGCTGCTTAAGCTGCTGCTAGTAACAGCCATTTGGTGTACGGTGTACGTTCCCACGCAAAGATACAACATGAGCAAAATTGATTAAAAAAGATAGTGAGAATACAATGTCTGTGCTACGGCTGATGAACAATAGCTGTGAAAAAGAGTGTAGTTTATAGTGGAAGTGCAACGAGTGAAAAAAGTATCCTTTCTAAAATAACGTGTTCATAAATCAAGCGGATTTTTCTGGCACCTTACAAAGACATTCCCTGGTAATATTATTTATAATCATGTAAAAAACGGATACACGAGCAACTGTTGTCAACAGGAACGATGATGAAAAACACATACATAAGACATTTTTATTAGAATGTTGTAAAACTTTCATTTTTAAAATGATTTGTTTTGATTTTTGTTGTAGCAATTATGTAATATCTTAAGTAAAGCCAATTTTATCAAACTATGAAAATATCTCAAATGCCTAATTCAATTTCTTGTTATCATAATATCCAAAACAAGATAGTTTGTAAAGTGTCTGAATTGACGGTAAAACTTTTTATAAAATCATTTTATGGTTTCCGTATTAGCACAAGTATATAATGAAAGAATTGATGAACACTTTATGATTACAAAGGATAACCAAAAATGTGCAACAATGAATAAGGCGGCACGAGGGTAAGTAAATTGTTGTACATTGAACAAAAGTGCAGAGAGGTAACTATTAGTGCCGTAAGAAGTGCGATTGCGCAACAATTAAAACAAGGTATGCGCCGGATAATGTCGTGTGCCACCATACATACGTAATACATGTTTATAACATGATAACCTGTCTGTTGTAGTTTATTGTAAGAAGGACGATAATTAATAAAGAGGAAATTTAAATAAAACGAAGGATGTATTGTTTTAACGCGACGCTCATTGTTTTCCGTATTTGATACCTTTATACTTTCAAAACTTCCTTATGATTGCAAGTTGTATTAAATAATTGTACATTTCTCATGTGTATTACTACGATATTGGACAATGATGACCTAACTTTACTACAGATAACTCTGGTTTAAGTAAAAACAATCTGTCAGTATCAAAACCAAATATTTATGCTTATATATTAATTATGTACGTATTTATACAAAATTGGTTCGGCATGATGTCAGAGTACAAGCAAAGGTACAAAATATGATGAGCAAATCTCCAATGAGCACGAGTATGATGTTGTTGACTTATTGGTGATGATTCTCAAGATCACCTTCAAAACCAACGCAGTTATTACAATAGGTATTCATTCTAAGAATTTTATAAAGACGAACCCCCTACCGGCGAATGTTTTCATATACTGATAATACATACCCACTGCCCACCACCTTCACGAACATTTGAATGATAAAAAATGCTAATGAGATTTGATGGTGACAGGGTTGATTGGGATTGTTAAAATGCAGAATCATCTCGCATTTCTGATAAAGATCTCCTTCAGATCTCTTGAGCTTTTTTGTGCAGCTGCAAAACTTGCACTTTGAACCTCTCTAAAATTAGACTAAATTATATATCATAGAGCAGTAGCAGTTGAAGTGATATTAGTAATATGAGATTAGAATTTATTTTGGGAGCATTAATATGTGCATCATATTATTGTATTGACCATGTGCTCGGAGCTGTAATAGAACCTATTGTACAAATTCAACAAGGCACTTTAAAGGGGAAACTCGGGGAAACTCGCAATGGGCGAAAGTTTGCCAGTTATCTGGGTATTCCTTATGCAAAGAGACCCCAGCGTTTTCAGGTACAAACATGACATAAGGATGTAAGGATTTTTAAAAGTAAATTATAGAATCATGCTATTTTTACATAGGAAGCTGAGGCACCAGAAAAATGGGATGGTACAAGGCTTGCAATAAACTATGGCACACCATGTATTCAATTTGACCGGAAGACAAAAAATGTCGTCGGTTCCGAGGATTGTTTGGTTCGTAAAGAGAAATAGCTTTTTTGTTACTCCAAATCTACGACCCCATTCTTAAATGCTTATTCAGGATCTTAAACTTAAACTATTCCATCCTAAATATCCTTACAGGTATTGAACGTTTTCTCCCCAGTTGTTCCAAAGCCCGAACCTCCTTCTGTGCTAACGAGCACTGCCAAACCTGGAAACCAAGCTGTTCCAACCCCACCTCCACGAACTACTCGTAGGCTTGTCCCCGTAGTAGTGTATCTTCACGGCGGAAGCTTTGTTTCCGGAAGTGGCGATCTTACAGGGCCAAAGTACATTCTTGATCAAGATGTTCTTCTTGTAACTCTGAATTATCGCCTGGGTGTACTGGGTTTTCTTAGCACTGGAGATAATGATTCGGTTGCGAATTTGGGCTTGCGCGATGTTCAGTTGGCTCTAAAATGGGTTCAACAAAACATTGAAAAATTTGGTGGTGACAAGAGTCGCGTGACACTTGTGGGGGGAAGTGCTGGAGGCGCCATGGTTTCGTACTTGATGCTGTCTCCCATGGCAAAGGGCTTGTTTAGTGCCGCCATTTCCCAGAGCTCCAACGCCATATGTCCCTGGGTCATTGTTCGTAATCCAAAATCTGTCGCGCTCAAATTGGCAACAAAACTGAATTGCCCGACAAACGGAAAGTCGAGTAAGGACATTCTTGCTTGCATCAAGGGAAAGAGCTTGAAGGATATTGAAATTGCTCGAGTGGCACTCCAAGGTTTTACGGAGGATCCAGCAGTTCCGTTTGGACCAGTAGTGGAAAAATGGGTACAACCCAAAGACAAGGCCGTGATTCCCGACTCACCCCAAAAGCTGCTTAGTGAAGGAAAGGCTGCTCGCATTCCCTGGCTAACTGGCTTTAATTCCCTGAATGGTTTAAATTTGGCAGTAGCTAATATTCTGACAACTCCAAAAAGATTAGAGCAGTTAAATAAAGATTGGGCCAAATTAGCCCCCTTAATTTTTCACTATAGTCAGTCTGCACCGTTTCCTGCCAATGTTAGTGAGGCTGTACGGCAATATTACTTTGGCAACGGGATGATCAAAGAAGACAACAAAGAAAAGCTGGTACTGGCATTAACGGACAGAAACTTTATTTCCTGTACTGCTGAAGCTGCTCTGGCACAATCCAAATTTGCTCCTGTTTATCTGTACACGCTTAGTTATCAAGGGGGTTACAGCTTTTTGGATGAATGGGGAGTTCGGGACAAGCTAAAAATGCGTGGCGTGGTACAAAATGACGAATTGCCGTTTCTCTTTAACTTGGGATATGAAAATTTTCCAGAAATAAAGAAAGGAGACAAACATGCTCCTTTCTCCGAAAAACTTGTTCAAATATGGACAGAATTCGCCAAAACAGGAAAACCAATGGAACGTCATGGTAACACTGACTTTGAATGGTCTCCAGTGCTTCCCAGCCAAACAACGTCCAACTTGAAGTGGTACCAACTGGACTCTGCTGGACAGTCCTCGGCAAGCGTTATCCCGGCTCCGACATTTAAAGTATGGGAAGGTCTTGATCTCGGCCAAGAAGAAGGCTACATTAGAAACCATAAAGACAATGGGAAAATTGTTGTGGGATACACCATGACAGAGAAACCCACTGTCAAGCCAATTACACCATCCATTAATGCTGGAAAACCAGGGACAGGATTATCTTATGGATTATCCCCGTCTCTTCCGGTGGGAACATCATCAACAACTACCACAACAACCGTAAAACCCATTAGCAAAGCAACATCACCATCATTATCATCAATAGCTCCTCCCAAGCAAGCTAGTTCATCCGAAGCTCCGCCACCTGCAATACATGCAATTTTCAAAGACGATGATCCATATTCGAGCACCACCACAACGACCACAAAGAAACCAGGATTGCTTTCCAAGATTTTTAGTGGTTAAGGAATTTAAGATTTTGTCAGAACAATGGCATTAAAAATATTTCGTTGACTGTTTTTGAAGGACATGACAAATAAAAACTTGTCAAATATAAATGTTTTATTCATCCAATTTCATTGAAACTTGTTCAATTTGCAAACTCATCACATCATTGTTTTCCTACGGTATTCTGTGAAGCAGTGTCACCATGACACTGTCATGTCCGGAACGAAGAATTGAAAATTGAGAAAATGAAAGGATTGATCATTGTCGTAATAAATCAATGAATCATAAAACATTAAAAATGCAAAAAGTCATAAAACTTTCTCCTAATTTAGTCCAAAAGAAGATCGGAAATCGTAAACCGCTCATCAGCCTTAATGAAAGTTTACCAATGTACCGAAAAGCAAATTTATGCTGGCTCATCATTTAAATCTGGGCAACCACAAACAATGTGCATGATGATGACGGACTAGACTTTTACGGCATATAAAAACAAGTAGCAAAATGACCAATTACAATTTTATCTGGTCTACATGATACACGTGTTGACTGACCAGTTGGTATTGTCATAGTCAACTCCTTTCTAGTGCTGCTTAATGGAGTGAATCTGAAATGAATTTTGTTTATTTATCATTTACCCTTTTAAAGTTTACGGATAATGATCTATTATTGTAGTGCCTCATAAATTCTTTGTTTTTGAGCACAGTGTCAAGTAAAGAGCAGAGTATAATCATCCATCACAAAAAATGACAAAATCGTTTGTGGTTCTGATTGACTGCATATTCCGATCCGCTTTACGAATAAATGCTATTATGTTGCAGCGTCGTGTGCCCTGTTGAAAATGATCACACCACTATACATTGTCACATAATATTCAATTTGGATTTAGCCTCAAAAGTTATCATGATTCAATGATTGCTTTGAAGAGGATGAGCAAGAAGAACTCTGCTAAGCAAACCACAAAAATGATATTTTTCTTGAAAAACATTGTCTTTGATATATCATTACCATCGAGGCTGTTCTAATTTTTGTTATAAATATCACTTTGACACGCTTTTCTTTCCGTCACTTGACAGTTTAAAGTGGTTCTTTCAACAACGAGCTTTCAGAAACCCCATTATAACATCTTCATCATGAGCACTACATTTCCCATACCATTTTTGCAAATTCAAAAGTTTTGTCTAGTTTTTATTCTTTCCTTTAACTTTTCAAGTTTTGTTAATTGTGTAAGGCCCTCCAGCTCATCCGCAGAATCTACAGGCGCCACAGGAGCTTCTCCACAAGCATCTGCTTCATCGCTAATCCCAACTTCCAGCAATGGCCATTTTCGTGGAGATCGAGAATTGATATCTGCACAGTTCCGTGCTCAAGATGGACGAGATTTAGAGACAAGTGAGTCTTCAGTTTTGGGATTGGATTCGCTTTCAGCGGCGGCCGCCGCCGCAGCAGGATTGGAGGATGACCCATTAGTTCTATCCAAATACATGTCGGCCAGTGCAAGTGCTTATCCTCCGTCGAAAATTGCCAGGTTAAATAGGTATACCCAAACGGGATTCTACGATCCCTATCCAACATACTCTGCTGCCACATTGAACAGTGTTCCCAGTAGTTACTACCCTTACAATGCTTACTCCAGCTATAGAGACGCCAACCCGATGCTGTAAGTAGTTAGACCACGGGTGTTGAGTAGTATGGCTTATAGGGTTGATACTAGAAGTTTTGAAAATTTTAGATTTGTACTTTACTGCTATTCTTTATTTTTTAAAGCGACATTTATCCATATTACGAGCGAGACAGAATACGTGACTTGAGGGAACGAGCAATGCAGGCGGCGCAATCAGCTCCATATAGTAGCAGTGCAACTAGCGGAAGCAATCGGGAGGGATTCAGCGGGGGTTACGGTGTTCGAGAAGGCTTTCGCTCACAAGACACGCCAGATTCACAGGTTTACAAAATTCTTATGCATTTACTTTACTGCTTTAAGTTTTCAAACACTTGTAAAAATGACTTGCCATTATGTAGGCTATGAGTTCGGGGCATGGGCACGAGGAGCATGGACATGGCTGGGGTAAATTTACTTAATTGTAGCTGTTTTAACAATTATTTTGGGCATATTTTGATTTATTTTTTGTATGAAAGGTTGGGGAATGTATACAAGTAAAGTCAACACTAATGCGATAGGACTACTGGGTCTATTGGGCCTTTTGTCCCTTCTCTCGAACGGTAAGAACGTTTTTTATAAATATGTATAAACACTCAAGTTTAAAAAAGATTGCTAAAGTTGAATATAATTTCAATCAAATAGTTTTGATGCAGTTTACCACTACTACAACAACCACGACCACAGCGGCGGCGAGAATAAGAAAGAAGCGATCAACTTTGGTCTCACCGGATGAATTCCTAGAAAGTCGAGAAGAGAAAAGAGAGCGGATTTTCATGGAAATTCTGCCTCATTTAACCCCAGTGGCGCATGCTAAGGATGGAGTTATTCCTCTGGAATGCACATTCCAAGGTATTTGCATGGCAAACAGAGTGCTTGTTGATGAGTTTGGAGTGCATGGTCGTGCTGGTGGAATGAGAATATCAAGTGCAATTGTAAAACTTTTGGAAAAAACTGCCAATCAAAATGCGACAACCGTTGCTGAAGTACGAAACCGAAAGCCTTCGGACAAAGCTAGCAAATACTCTTTCACAGGGAAAAAGGCGTCTGATATCAGGAAAAGGCTCGAGTCTGCTGGATTAGACGGGAGAAATAAGAAAAATTGTGAAAAATCTTATCCCGTTTGCAACGCGCTACAAAGTCAGCAAATGCCACATTTTCCCTTTATCATCCGAATGCAAGATTTGCCAACGTTGATTTCAAAGGCAAATAAAATGGCAAGACAACATGGAAACGATGGAAACGGAGTTCCAATGAAATTATAATTTCATAGCCAATTAATTACCCGCTGCTCATAAAGACAAACCTTATTTATTTTTAAAATCTAGAAAATATTTAATGTCAACTATATTATATTTTAGAAACTGGTATAGCTTAGCACTAACGACGTGACTGGTCATGGTGACTATGATAAAAGAGAAACAACTAAAACAAGACATTACAAAAAAGTACAAACATCACGCTGACCTATGTGGCTTCAAATACAATTTTGACTTGACAAATCTATTTGACTACCTATAATTAATGGTGACGGTATATTTTGACTTTGTACGCGTGACTGCCTGACTGACATGAATCATGAAGCGCGACTTTGATGACAGTTTTACGATACGAACAGAACGCGGGAGTTCTAAGACCTCCCTACCTGACAAAATTACGTGATGATGACTTGATTGACTAACTTCTATCTACGGTGTTGTTACTTGTTACATGACATGACACATTTTACACACTTGTAATAATAGACTGTACGATATGATGACGCTTAACCAGTTTAACCAATCTATTGAACGAGCCCTTGTTATGTTGCCACGATTTCAATGGCATTGTAAAATGATGAAAATGACAATAAAGTGACAATGTTGGTTGATGTACTATAAATGCTGGTCGGATTTTTGCAGAGCACGGATGCATGACACCACAATTTTTACTGTGAAGACGATACAAGTAAATTATGGTTAATGAGCCATGGCAAAGCGAACTTTTGCTCTTGATATTTTTTTCAAGTTCAGAAACAAAGGTATATATTTTCACCGATAGATCATCATTCATCATTTATACTCTACTTTCATAACAAGCATTCATTAAATAACTTACGAACCACTTTTTTCTCTAGACAGTCCCAGATAAATTGAGAATAGCTTAGAATAAAAGTATAACAAGAATTGTAGAGGATAGACAAAAGCTCTTTAAAGGTCAGCGAAGGCTAAAGAACGCTACAATTGGTGGCAAACCACCCAACAACAAACTTTTATCCATAGAATTTTTTAAACAGAAACAATCAGGATTTAACAAGGGTTTGAAGAGTTTGTGAGCAATTGGTAGGGAGATTAAATTAGAAAAGAAAGAGAATCAGACTTTCCAGGGGGCAATTTAATACGCGTACGAGGCAAAAGGTGAACCGAAGGAAGTAGATACCACTGCGGGAGCTACTGCCTGTCTGGCAACGGCAATTGGGGCACTGCGAAGAAGAGGTTGAGCAAGTGGCTGTGCGTAAGTCACGGGAGCCGCAATTCTTGCAGGCTGTGCGTATGCGACAGGTGCCACAGGTGCTGCCCGGATTGCAACTGCTGGTTGGGCCACAGCTACAGGTGCTGCTACAGCCTTAACGGCAGCAGGCTGACGATCGACAACAGCGTTAAAGCCGTTGATTGGGTCAGCGGTCTATTTAAAAAGCGTTTTCGTCAATAATTAAGTTAATAATATTTCATGTGGTAACTCTTTCATATCAATATCATATCGTAAATAAATAACTTACGTATCGGACAATTCTCAAACTGCCATCGGGCTCGATAAGAGAGTACTATATTTTCAAAATAATAAATATTAAAAAACCCAACAAATATTTTTCAATTATGAACATGCATAAAAAGTATTCTTATACCTCTCCCTGGACATAATCTCCATTCCTGGATTCGGTTGCGGTTTTGGAATCTCCTGTGAGTGAATCGCTTACAGAGTATCCATAGTTGTACTGGGGATCTAAATTTTAAAAAATCAGGCTATGACAAAACGAATGTTTCAATAACTTTTAATATTTGCACTTTTAAATCATACTGGGGTCAAATGGCTCGGCAACGGCGGCTTTGGCCAAAACGGGGGCTGCACGCAAAATGGGTTGGGGAGCAACTGCCAATGGTGCTGGAGCAGCGCGCAAAATGGGTTGGGGAGCAACCGCCAACGGTGCACGCAAAAGTGGCTGTTGATAAGCAATTTGAGGTGCTGCTTGAAGGACCGTTGGTTGAGCAATAGCCGCAGAGTAGCCTACAGCCGCTGGAGCCAGTCCAGCGGAAGCTGCACCAAACAGAGCAAAGAAAAGCGCTGCCTTGTACATGATTATTTTTATATTTTACTCGAAAGCGTTGCTAACGGTCTTTACAAACTGAAGTTCAGAACAAGTCTGTTGAAGACTCCATAATTGTCTTGCCCTTTTATACAAACTTGGTAAACTTGACAGTTTATTTGAATACTCGAGCAAGCTAATAAAATGGCAGTTGACACCATGACTAAATAGCGTTATAGATAATCTGGTCCGTTTAAAAGGCTAATTATTATGCGCAGTTTAATAATGCATCTCAGAGTGGTCAAAGCCAAACCGAGCTGCAAAGGGTGTAGTCCCCTTTCCTTCTTGTATGTCACACACCAAATCCAAACGGTAACAATAGTCCACTTATTCGAACAGCCTCCTACAGCGCCTAAATAGTAGCAGTCTAACAAAAGCTCATTTCTGTTTGCCATAATCAGCAGCGTTATATTTGAGTGTGAGCCCTTACAATGTATTCGCTATTCTTGACATTTATCAGCAGCACCTGCAGAAGCGACAAGAAGCAGCAAGTGATCTGTTACATTTTTTATGAATCTAATCGAAAGTACATTTTAAAAAGCTGATGCAACATTATGGAATTTATAGATGTTTACTGTAAAATAAATCATGATAATTTAGGTTCACGCTGTTTGGTTCAATATCCTCTGTTTAATAACAAAGAGCAAAAAAATCCCGACAAATATAATATTGCACGGGCATGTATTTTTATGGATTGTGTGGACCATGGCCAACTTGGTAGGAAATCCAACACCGGTTTGGTAGGAAATTATAATTAAGACCAGTGATTATGAATGACAGCATGAACCAATTAATCACTTGAACTGCTAGTACAAACATGAACCATCAAACTATAAGTTGCCAAAGGGAAGAAAAATATGCATGCAAAATTAAAGAAACTGATTGAGATCAAGCAGTTTTTTACAAGTTTCATGACCAACATCTGTCCATTTTTTATCATTCCAAAATAATTCCCCAGACCCGTAATTTGAAATGTCAAATTCAATGCAAAAATCTCTGTCAACTTTTACAGAATCCACGCACGCACCATCACATCTGCTTACCAGATTTACTATCATCAAGATCATCATAATCATTAATACGCAAACTGTTAAATGCCAAAACAACACTAATGACCATTAATAAAATTAGGAGAAACAGGTTTCTGCCATGCGTTCATCTACTTTTTGAATCTGAGAATAATCTACTATACATGCACTTTTGCAACATAAAGCAGCTTTTGTAAGATGAAAATGAAAGGACACTGTCAACTGTAGTCTAGTCGGCGTTTTATGTTTTTTGAATGTCATAATTGGTCAGTCATTCGGAATTAATATGCAGTACAGCCAGTATGTTTTTAGTGTAATAATCAATACACTGTCTGTTTTCTTTATGGCTCATGTTACACGATAAAAAAGTGCGTAAATGAGTGGCTTCGTTCTTAAGTGTAACAACAACGCACATTCCAATGAATAATAATTAGCCAAAAGCAATCGTCCATATATTTTGTCAAGTTGACAAGTTGTATTGTTGCAAACACTATTATCATTATCATATTCGTCATTCTCATTCTTATCGGCAACAATCAAGCTGTCGAGACTGTGAACCAAACGTTGACATTTTTGGAATGTGCAGAGTTTTTTGTTGCAAGAATTATCATGTGTGTAGCACATGATATGTATCTTTTCTTGATTTACTACTGCCTTTGAAATTTGAGAACATTTCGGTATTGTGCAAGCTCAACTTGACCAGTCACTCCAAAAAAAATGATCTAATTTTGCATTATACTTTTCATAGGATTTTCCCTTTAGTTTCAATTTATCGTATATTTGCCAAGAATTTGTAAAGAGCAAAGATCAATATCACCAAGGTCACTTATAGATTTTTCGCCCACACGTCTAATCATTTAACATTGGAGAATTTGATTTTCAAATTGAAAAACATGATTTCATTTTTAACTTGGCGAGTGTTATTTCTAAAGGATTGTAGGCAAAGGTCGTGGAAGGTGCATCATATCACACAGGGTGGTGGTGGGCACATCCCATGAATATCAAACAATCATGACAATGTCAACGATAACTGATTGTTAAATTAGAATGTGAGCTCATTGAAAGAGGATAATGTTGCTAATGAATTGAAAATCAATTTTTAAAGCAGTAGGATATAGTATAGAAAGAATTACAGTCTGCAAATATGATTTACCTGTGCATTTGACGAATCTATTTTGGTTGACATTTATTTAACCTGACAAGCATTATGGAAATGAGCCGGGGAGCGGTGAAATAAAAAATATGAGAGATGTATACAGATTATGAACTACATTGTTTGGACGTTTTGTTTTATTTGACCGTGGCTTTGATGATTGTTTAATTTTTTACATCTTCAATCTTGTAAGTTGTAATGCTTCAGTGAGTGGATTTTCTTGTAGTACACTTTTGCTTTATTGCTAGCTCTAAAAAAGGACCCACTATGATTTACATAATAATCTACAAAGGTGAGATGAGTTATGATTGTAGTAATTGATAAAAATAATGTGAAAGGTTTATGTAGGGTAATTCTATTAAATCTTTTTGTGCAAGCTGAATTTTCTACTATTACTACTACACTGCTACCAACATTGCGAATTGAAGTGTGCAACTAATAAATAGCTGACGTGACACAGTAAAACCAACAGAAATTTCTAGAAAAGTTATATAATTTTATCGGGTAATAATTTCAAACACTAAAAATGAAATGATGACAGAACCGGCACAGTGCACAACAAATCCAGCAAAAATGTAATTTTTAAAGGTTAAACGAAAGAGCTCAGTCTGCAAATGCCAATCAATAATTTGGTATTCTTGATATATATGAATGAGCTTGAGAGCATGCGCAATCATTAACGATAAATGTTTATTATCCATAAAATTAAAACAATGGTAGGTTCAATACGATGCTAATGATGAGTATAAATACTGCTGATGTCAGAGTTTTAGCTTCCTAATCGCATAGCAGATCACTGGTCCATGTTGATAAATATAGTGTAAGTCTGGTTTTTGCCCAGTAGTACATGTTGCTTCAATTGATATCCTGTTTTCTTTTAGGTTAGGTAATCAAATATATTGTATATGTGTATTATAATTTTGTCATGAATTATTACTCGTTCGGACATTTTAAAGAGAATGAACTTTCGTTGTCGACGATCCGTCACAGCGCTAACCTACCTGATTTTTGTTAGTCTGTCGGGATCTGTACTTTCCTGTAAGATAATATTTAAGAAACTTTGTCGTATTCCTTTGTTGTATGTGCTACTACACTATAATACTTCTGATTATTCAATTTTTAGTGAGATGTAAGCGATGCAGTTTGGAAGAGTGTAAACCGGGATCGGGTATGGAAACTGAGGTGCAATGTCGTCCTGAACACACCGATTGTGCAACAAGTATTCTGCGATCCTCACTGGGAACCCTCAAGGCCAACTCTGTATTTGAAAGATATTGTTATGTACCCAGTAAGCAAAATACCGCCTATAGAAGGAACACCCCACATTGCCAGAAAAATGATAGAGCCAACGTGGAGGTATGCGTATGTCAGGGCGACCTGTGTAACGAAAAACTCCCTCCGTGTAAACTAAGGAATTATGGAAATGGACAAGGCTGTAGTCATTAATTGTTAATAAAGTTGATCAATAGTGTAATAGTACTACTAATGGGTTTGGATTTAAATGCATTTTGATTATTCAAATTGTTAAGCGGGCCCCATCTAGAGAACCTTTAATGCAACTAGCAGTAATAAAGCAAAAGAAACGCAAAGAGTAACTGACAAACAAAATAGAGAGTACCTCAGTACCTTCATGACTCATGACGTTTACCTTACATTATTGAAAAATTATTCTTGAAATTTTGGTATTATTTTGCACAGCTACTTTTGACTTGATTCCATTTTTGAACAGTGTTTATTCTAGAATATTTCTAGTAAAATTATACTAGAAAAGAGGCCGAGAGTTTGATTGGCATATACACATTTTATAGCCATCATCATTCATCATTCATACAGATTCAAAATTTATACTATACTTTCCTCAAACCACAAGTTTTCACTTTTAATTCTAGATTAAAATTAAACATAACCTAATATTATTTTGGGGATTCATGTAATTATGAGAAATTGTTGCAAAAATGCTCAAATTTTTACTGTCACTTTTTTCCTTGATGGAGATAGCAAATAGCAAAGAAATTCCCAAGACCTTAAAATTTAGTGGTAGTAGTATTAGTGGAAAGATAAAAATCGTGCATTGAACCTCATGTACATATCTCCCATAAAATTGCGTGATGTATGGGCTTATCTGCGGTTGGTTGCTGATGATATGAGGTTTAAATAATAAGTGGTTTGTGAAAGGTGGTAAATGCAATGCAAGAAATGAGGATTAAGAATTTAGCACTCAATGAAGCATAACAGCATTATCATAATTCATGCTATAAAATGTTTGAAAATGCTTAGAAATTTCAAAAATTTAGAAGAAACAAATTCTATTCTTATCATTGATGCATCATCATTCGTTACAGCGTTTCAAGTTGATGCACTTTGAGAACAGAGCTCTGCAACTATGCGGCATACATATATGCATGAATAAATTGTAAAACAGTCCATTTCATAAGTTACGAGCTAACAATTATTTCGTTCATTCCCATTATTATTGCTGCAAAATAAAAGGTTGCAACTACTACGCTTCAGTTGCGTTACAAAACTGCATTGTTTTTATGTCTTATCATTTGGTTTTGTTCCTATTTCCTCCTTTCTTCATCCGCCTTCATCTCCTCCTCATCATCGTTTGCAACCTTACATCTGATTGTTGTTGTTTGCTGTTTTTATTGTTATTACTTTATTGTAGTCCTGCAATTTAAGATTTTCAATCTCAAGGCAAGTACACAAATTGATGCAGCCTCATATCCGACTGACAATGCCGTTCTAGTAGTAGAGAAAAAACCTCTATTATCTTTTTAAAGCTTCAGTGAATATGAAACGGAATCCTGTGTACAAGCTTTTATTACTGTTACACAGCTTTGAAAGAAGATTTAAAATCTGAATTGTACTGAAAACGCATGTTACATGTGATGCCGTTGTCTCATCGTCATTATTACAATTTGCTCATTGAATGCGAAATTGTTTTAAAAGGAAGACGGTGACGATGTTGTAGCAAAGGAGGATACTAATGATTTGCTGAAAAGAACATATTTTTTTTGCTTCAAATGTGCCAATGTTCCTATGACATTGGCAGTTAAAATTTAAAGTTCAACGAACAAATTATTGTACTTGTGCGCACCTGCTGCTAAACTTTTTTCTATGACAATGAGGCTGGTGCGCCACATAAAACTCAAAGTCAATATAATATTTTTCTCTTGCATTTTTCAAATTATTAGTTTCAAGTGTATTTGCTTTCCGCACGTTAATTTGTAAAAATATCATTATGTGGATCGGTTAACAAGGAAAAAATTAAAACATGATTGATTTTTGGGTTTTACGTAGAAAGTTTTCATTACCCATACGTGTGTGCTTGTTTTTCTGCTGAAAGGAAAAACAAGGATTTATGGGGTTGTGAAAAAAGTAGGCAAGAACAGCTAGTTTCCCGTTGATGATCAATGCTGTTTTTGCTTTGTACCTAATATTCTTAACAAACTTTACGCTCCGCTTAATCCTTACCTGATTATACCTTCTTTATCTTACCATCACTACCGAGAGGAATGAATGAAAATACCTAGAAAATGGCTTCCTGGGTTCTATTCTTGTGCTCTTTAAAGCACGCAAGGTTGTGGTTACAGTCTAAAATCTTTCCTTCTTGTTGTATTTCTGATTCCTTATTTTAGAAATAGCCCGAAACAATGCACTTGTACAATTCCGGCAATTTAGGCAGTTTGGGAAAGCGTGAATGAGAACGATGATGATGTTCTCACAAAAACATTTTCTAAAAATGGTTGTAATCTTTTTCTCCACCACCACATAATGTTTATTTATATAGTCATGTTCATCATTATATAGCCATCATACAAATCTTAGTCAAACCAACAGCAGGTGACAAAAAAGTATGATAATCAGTATAATCAAACCGTTTAGTTGTGATCCTATTTTCTATGCAATCTCTCTCCGCGCACGCATTGTTTATCTTTAAAGGAAATCTACGACGACGGCGACTCACGCAACGCGTAGCGAATGAAAGGTGCAGAGATGCAAAACCAAGATAAGATTATAAAGATGCGTTACATTTTATCATATTATTAGACATTTTTGGTAAATGTATGCTGTGTACGCGTACATTTATCAGGGGCACAATAAGGAACCGTCACCACCACCAAAGAAAAAGGGCCATATTTTACGATCATGTAAATATAACATTTTGTGTGTCTGATTAAAGTGAAAAGTGTGTATTTCATCCTTATAAGGATAGTCATATTTTCAAACAAAACAAATAACGCCAAGATGAAAACCAAAAAAATGCCACTGGCCGGGCTCAATAATCATAATCCCACATACACCACACAAAATAATGGGCTAGACCCTATATCTATACTGTGTGATTAGTTCAGGAGATGTCCAAAAAGCCGATCATGGTACTTGTGAAGCATTTTGCACTGTCATCAAGAAAAAAGAAAATTGTTCAAAAATGTTGCGGTGAAGAGAAGACTGAGAAGAGGACAAGAAGACGACGACCATCATGATGATGAGAAGGAGGAAAATTACGCTAGGTATATAATCCTTTAATGTCATTTGCATGTAGTACGCACCACAGCAGTGTCTTTGCCAAGAACAAAGTCAAGTATGATGGTGGTGATTGTTGTCTTATGTCTTGTCATTTGTAGGTAACAACCACGAAAAATATTTGAGCACATTGCATCTCCGCATAATAATGATGAACCTATATACTTACACATTTTTAAGCTGAAATTTGACAAGGTGTGTGTGCGTATATACACTGTGGTACCTGTATGTTGTAAAAGTAGCATGCGTCTCCTTTGTTGCTTGTGGCTATTCCAATTTTAAGCAGTTAATCCCCATTCACTAACAACTGTATAAAGTGCACAAAATAATGCAATGTAACCGAGTACGGTACTACACTTTTTTATTATTTGCATGTTTTCGTTTCAGTCAATTCCTAATTTCTTAAGGAGTAAGACGCCTTCGCAGAGTTACATTTTAAAGCAAGTCTGTTATACTCTGTGTGATGGTCCCTCAGACAGAGTAGTTGTTACTCTAAACTGCATAACGTATTCTTCGTCATTATCGTCGTGATTACATTTTTAGGTAGTGAATTTTTTGTGAATACTCAATGCACACTGCAAACTGAGGTGGTGTTAGTGATGTTGGCGTCTGTTGCACATGGTTTAAGAAAATGCAACGACGAAGACGCGGTTCTGTGCAGTAACGCTATGGATCCATGAGCACGGTAAAACTGTAGCTGATTATTGCAAGAGAACACTTTTCTCATACGTTCTTGTACATGTAGCCCTTTGAATGCATAATTCCTTTTTTGAGGTTTTTGTATAATATCCTCGTTTTCGAAAAAGCAGATAGAAGAAAAAAGAGCAGAAGAATCTACAGTTATAGGCAAGCGTTTTAGAAAAAAGTTACAAAAATAGCTTGGCAATATATTGTGTACATTATATGAGTATTTTATTCATTCGCACAATCAAAACTCATCATATACTATTCTTCGATGACCAGGTAAAAGTTTTTGGATTATGCATACTTTTCAAAAGTTTATTATAGTACACGTGAGAGACGTAAAGTAGAAAGCCAAGCCACAGCTAGTAAACTTGAATAAAATGTTTTCTTTTTGATTTTTAGTTTTTGAATTAAAAAAATTCCAACAACGTGTTGAACGTGTTGTGTGTGAAAATGTGTATTTGGTGTGAGGATTAGTGCACGTATTAAGCACAACGAAATCAAAGTGGTTTTGAACAAGGGTGGAGGTGGTTAATCATGAAACAATCAGAAAAACTGATTCAATTTCGCTGAGGTGTTAATGTGCATTTGTTACCGTTAGGGTCGGGTGGCGGTGGTGATGGAAAATGAAAATTCAAAGTACAAACTGAAAATTTTGAAGCAGTTATTGTGCTGCTGTTTTGGTGACTGCATGAGTGACGTTGATTTTGCTTACCAAAGTGACTTGAATGATTGAAAGAGATCTGTTGTGACAGTGAGTTGGTGAAAATTGAGTTGAACTTCCTCTGTAATGAGATCTTTGAATAGAATTGTTGGCCCAACGTCAACAAGAATATCCAATTACACATATTATTAGATTGTCTGAAAAAATCTATTGTGATTGCCATCTCATCATTTTAGAAGAGGATGATTACAGGACTCATTTGATGCAACAAGTAGTTATTAAAAATTGTAAAGTTTTGTGAATTTGCAACGGACGGTTGGACACGGCTAGCTACAAAAAAAAACAGTTTTGATGGTGCGTTTCACTTTTTAGTATTTACTTTTATTGCATTTTATTGATTGTTAATTTTTGCTCATTATGGTATTTTCTCTCTTGAATGCATCGTTTTTTTACCTTATATGCCGAAGATTTGAGAGGTTGATTATTGTTATCATCACCACTTTTTTAATGAGTTGTGAAAATTATATTATAGACAAAATGAAGCGTGTGTCTGTGGGTGCACAACTCGTAACTTTCAATTAGCGAGACTTTTAAATAGATGCTTTGATCATATTTTGGCATAATGTTCACATAGTGGCTCTCAAGGATAAAGGAAGGAAGCAAATTGATTATAATATAGACTTTAAAATGTACATGACAATACATGCACGGAATTATGTGGTGCCTTATCTCCAGCACGAGGTAGCAAGAAATATAGTATACATCATAGATTTCTCCGTACAGAAATGCATTTTACATCCTTATAACTTAAAATGAAAAATTAAAGTTTACATTTATCATTCATTTGTTTTTCTTCCTTTGAAAGATGATGATACTGAATTTGCTAATGTTTAGGAAGATGGCAATTATGAAAATTATGATAATAAGGCATTTTTACATGATTGGGAGTGTAAAGAAGATGGCTCAGTTGTTCTTACTGTTACTCATCATTTTTTGCTTTTTCCTCTCTGTTATCTCATCGTAAACTACACGCTGAACACATATATTTATGTACCGCTTTATCTCTTTCAAAAAATCTCATTTTGTTCTTTCCGTCTCTCTCACGTCATTCCTCATTGCTATTAAGACAAAATATAAAGACGCTCAACGGCTAGCGCCAAAGCGGCGACAGTTAAATAATGCACAGTTTGAAATTGATTGTAGCATATATTTTCCCATGTTTTGCAACAGTAAAACCCAAAAAGCATTTATTATAGGAAAATGGCCAATGCAAGTTTTAAAATACTGGACAAATTAAACAGGAAAGCAAAATACCACAGAATATTGTATGTTATTGTATTGATAAGAACTTCCTCTCAGTCTTATTTACAATTTGGAGAATTCTTACTGCCTACAGGATTTTCTTCATTGGTGACAATGGCCACAATGGTACCATTGAATAAATTAAAGACGTGTTTACAAATTCGCAGCTTGCTACTACCAATCTATCTCGTCCCCAGTTTTTCATTATTTTTCTGACAGTTTGGCGATGGAGCCACTGGCAGTGTGCTTAAAATACGTTGCATAATACGTATTCTGTGACGGTTGGTAAATGGCATGTTTTAGTATCACGTACCAACAACAGAATATAAATCAGTTTCACATAGCTTACATGGTCCTTATTATAATATCCCATAATATATTACAAACAGAATGCAACAGCCAAAAAATTTGCAAATTAGCTGTTGTTTATTTAAACTAAATCTAGAATCGAGTCATCATGACTCATGCATGATTTTTTATGAACGTTCCTACTAGTACATAAAATGCTACAGCAATTTATAAATGTCGAAAAGTCACGCTCAGACATGACATTGTGCGTTATTGAATACACAAACATTAAGAAACCACATTAATTTTTATCATGATTTTTAGTGTTAAAGTACTGGCTTATTGCTTAGTCTATTGTGTGTGGTGCTCAAAACCGTTCTTACTTAAGACTGCAGCATTTTGTTCTGCATTATTATTTGCATCATCGCCACACATTCTAGATTTAGTTCACTGCATAAAAAGTCTATTGAAATTGTGAATACTGAGCTGGCATTACTTTAATGTTATGAAAATGAATCACTCTCTCATATTTTAGTGGTGAAGTAAATTGTAACTTTTAGGTACACACACACGGTATAGCACAAAGCAAGAAACATTTTGCAGTTAAGGTTTTTCCATGAACTGTTCATAATGGAATTAATAATGTATTGTCTTGTTACATCATCACCACGACTAGCATCGCTAACTGTTCATTCATTTTAACTTTGCACAAAAATCATGACTGGAAACATTCGTTCCTTGTCAAAATATTGCTGTATCAGAATTTGGTATAAGCACATTTTAAAATCAATTTGCATACAAGTTCTTTTAAAAGTCAACTCTTTTGTTTTATTATTGCAGAAAAAGAAACCTGCAGAGTTTTATCGTGGTTAAAGCCAACCAACCGCAGAAGAGGACACTCCTTTGGTTCGACTTTTCAAGAAAAAAAATCGCCTCAAGACTGCTGCACCACCACCACCTCAACTAATTTCACTAGTGTGTGCGTGGGAGGCTTCACTTAATTGATTTTGAAAAGATCAATAAGTATTTGTATATACACACACGGACACGGCTTCTGTGAGTAAAAAGCCGTGTCAAACTGTCTACCTATTGGCATCATTCGATCAATCAATTCAATTAAACTTTTTTACGATAGAGTTTAGCAGGGGAGTAGTGCGTGCGTGCGTGTTTTTACTTTTGTTCATCATCTCCTTTTAAAGTCACTCGTTGACCTTTTTTTTTCTTGTCTTTGCAAACATGGCAAAAGTGATCTCTAGCCAAAAAGTCGCACACACACGAGTGACAAGTAAACATGACGAGAAGATTATGTAAATTGAATACTAGGTGCGATACGGTCTTTTTGTGAAAGTGAATTGAATTAAGCACGGACATTGCAAAAAACATTGTATTCTATTGTGCGCCGGTTGAGGTCAGGTCAACAACATGGATTTCAGGGGAAGCACCAAGAAGCTCTTTACTAGTAGCCTTGGGAGTGGCGGTGGTGTCTCCTCAAGGGATATGCATTGTTCGACAACTCCGCGGAACAATCTGCTCGATGCTGCCTATCAGGTATTTACGCAAACTTATACTTTCTTCAGGAGATGCTTGATTAAGATAAACATTTTTTATTATCGGTGCATCTATTGGCAAATCCTTTAGCCCTTTTTGACCGATTAGCTGCTAGCTTTTATTGCTTATTAATGAGCTTTCTAAAGGTACCACGAAAAACGTGTCATCTTGTCACAAGTTGCAAATTTGAGGATGGGCTGCTTCTAACAAGTTTATCAAAATGTCAAGAAGCAGTTAGGAAAAAGGGAAATGATGAATTGCAATAAATGTCTCGTTTGAAAATTCCTGCATGTAATTGTTGCAGGCTGTTGTATAGAGGAAACATAAAATGCAGGTAGCACGGAGGGACACGGTGAACATTTAAGGGAAAGTCTCTTAAATACTTTTAAAGACTACAGAGATATCAGATACAAGAGAATGTGTAAGATTTGTAATTGTGCATTTTTATAGATACAAAATACAAATGTCGTTGTCAAGTTTGATTTGCCTTTAAGATACAAATCTCTGCATGACACACAAGAGGAATCCTACAGTCAACAGTTTTTTACATTGCTGATTGCTGGTCTGTGAACACTTGAACATTTTTGTCTACATGATAGAGAGGCTATTATGTTGCCATTTTGAGCTCCAAGTCATTTTCAAAAGCTCTTGTGTTTGACTGTTTAATTATCTCGCGCGAAACAACATTAGGCTTGTACTAAACTCTCAAAAATGCAAATTGTTTCTTACAAACTGTCAGTTGCAATATAAAAAATGTGAAATAAAATGATTCATGAAACGATACACACGATGCATGATGCATGCCTTGGAATGAATCAGGTGTAATAATAAACCTTCAACAAAATTGTAAGTGGTAAATATTTATGCAGAAAATTCATTCATAACGATAATAGGCAATAAGGAATTTTGAGTGCGTATACAGAAGGCATTTATATTTCGGCAAAATAATTGGCTATGCGTAAGCAAAAGACGTGGTATGCTACCAGTTTAGTTTTTACCAGGTCACCAGGATCATTCATTTCACTTTTTCGTTTCGCGCATGCATAAGTAATAAAAAATGAAAACCACTATCAACAAGCAACTACTAGTACTACGAGAACTACGCCTACACATTTGCTCAAATCTTGAAAAGCAGAACTGATGATAGTTTGTTATTTTCTTAATACTGGTCGGTTACATTTTCATAAGCCATTCGAAACAATTTTTTGGTTCATTGCAACCTCGCTTCATTAATGTTTTACACTTTGTTTTCTGATAAAAATCCACAAAATTTGAATGCAATAAAACTTCATTGTTTTAATGGTTTTTCGTCATAGTATCAGCAAATCTTTTAAGCGAGTTTTCGTCGTGAGATTTGTGTGATTGGCACAGTGCGACCTATTGTTGGCTACAATATTATGACCGTGTCATTGGAACCTCCCTGTTGCTTTCGCATTTTTTGATTGCAGTTTGCCGTCAGAGAGACTTGATAGGTTTTATTCGTGCCGACTACGACTGCCGAGGATTGTGTGCCATTATAGTAAAAAGATAGCCCAGTGACATACTTATTCTCTCTCCTGTTCATTAAATACTTGACAAAAACAAGTTAGGCACAAGGCATAAAGAGTTTTTGTATAATATATGATTTCTGATAGTCTAAAGTTTTTTCAACCTTTTTTATAATGAATTGGTAATGATAAAGTAGAAATAGACTCATGCCCGCATACAAATTTATTTTCAATTCATTTGTTTGCATTACGCCATTGTTGCCATTGTGTGGTCCAACTAAAAGCCAAAGATCATAGAAGAATGCTGCTAAGCTCTTCCTCAAAAGAGTATTACTATTGCATCAAGTCTGCCTAAATATGGAGTTATTACGTACGAGGCGCGTTTCTTGCAGACGATATCAGATTTATTAGATCAGCATTCATCATTGATGGTTTTTATTGGAGAATGGGTTACGGAATAATATGTAGAATCAAAAAATATTTGTGCCTATAAGCTTATTTGGCGATGACAAGCATAAAAATTTATTGGTATGTTGTATAAAAACTTTGCTAGAGAAATACAAAAACATGAGACGCAGGTGATGCGCGTAGAACCCAAAATTATGTTTACGATGATATTAAGCTTGTGGAATGCATGTAATGCTGATATGCTACGCTTATATACAGAGCTTCAAATGGTTATCATCAAACAAATAGAAAAAATGCAGGACACGGTTAAAATGGGCCAAAGATGGAAATGTAAGAAATTTTATTGCTCTTTTAACACGGACTGCATTACGACGGGGTTTACAATTATGAAAGTATCATTGTAGCATAATGATGTGGCAGACACTTGAGCGTCTACACAGAAACACACAACTTTTTTTGGGAGAACAGTATTTCTTGAGCATAATGGTGCAAGTAGACGCCCATTTGTCACGCCTGAAACTTGCACCTGAAATGAAGAGACAAACTTTAATGGCATAATATCTAACGCCGAGTTGAGAGAATGTGAAAATTGCATGTGAGGATGAGACAGGGTACGCTATAAAAATGACAATGATATTTCGATGATGATATGGTAGTAAATTGATAATAACAATGATCGGCAAAAATATAAAATTTTCGTCATTATGCTAAATGCTTTGCGCATTGTGTGCTTGTCACTTTATCTAGAAAAATTATTGCTACACACAAGAAATAAATAATTTAATCCAATAAGTTATTAAATAACGTTTTGTCATACTCTCTGATAACTTTATTTATGATGACAATGTCGTGTTTCGTTTGAGAATTACAAATGATGCAACACAACAAAGAACCGTGCGCGCAAAAGTGGACAATAGCAGAAAAATTGCAATTTCGTTATAGGAATAATTGGATACACAAGAGTGTTATCCGAATTGACAACGAGTTTTAATAATAATCGAAAACAAAAAAGTCGTGAGTCATTTTTCACAATATGCAATTTTAAATTGAGGAATCACGATAATTATTACAAACTGATGACAGATCCTGTTTTTGTAATTCGGACGGACATCATGAATCTATCTCTCTATCATGTATCATGCACTATTTCCTTATAATATTATATTTTTTCCAATCAGACTCAATAATCAGTCTTTATATATTGAGGTAGGTGAGAAGTGTGAAGCATGATATATTTTAGCATATTATTGCATATCATTAAGTGTTTAATTAGTTGGCCATACGATTGCCCAACAATCATGCTATCAAGATAATTGACTGAGCATATAGATAAAATAAACTTTAATAATTATTTTGGCTGCACCCAAGCCTGAACAGACTGAAGCATTTTGTGCATTCGCCAGAAATAACCAGAGTTAGTCATCTTATGTAAAGAGAACTGAAAATATTCCTTGTGCCAAATATTAAAAAACATATAAATCAGTTTTAATTATGATATTTGAACCGTGCCACTACTACGTCACTTTACAATTGCAAACATTTTTTTGTATGCAAATACATTATTACTTTAACTTGAGCAAATGTAAGTAAATAGCATTGACCATATTCTTTGGAATGTGCTCGTTAATTCCTTACACAATACCAAATTCTTCCTATAAATACAGCAAAAAGTTTAGGTTTCCGCAGTTAAAATCGTCAATAAACTGCACCCTAATTCTGCCACACCGTCCTAAATGTTATCTCATTTATAACAATCATAACTCATAAAAGCGCAAGTGTAATATATAGCAAATTGAAGGAATGCTCTCCAATTTTTACCTAATAGAGTACTAAAACAAAGACCCTGTCTTGATTTCTGATTTTATCAACTATTGTGGAATTGGTTTTGATAATAGCCAATATTTTTGTATATAATTTTTTACATGATTTTTTATGATAATTGAACTTGTAATATTACTGTTAAAAAACGTTTAAAAGCTAATCGCACTGAAACTTGCCAAAAAAAGATGCGTATTTTTATCGTGTCAAAATTTCGCAATTGGCAAATTATAAAAATAATCAAACAATAACAAATAAAAAGGGTAACAAAATTTATTTTTCAATGCTTTCTGATGATGGAAGTGGTAGAAGAGCAATTTTGAATTTCAAGGTACAAGATATTTATCTGATTTCACAGTAAGCGGTCTATTTAGAAGTATAATGTGAATAAGTTGATTGCATTTTTTTCACCCTCAAAGAAATTGAATGAAAATAAAATGGTACTCTTTTTAAATTATATAACAAGAATTAATTAAAGTCCCATTCATAGTGTCGTGACACACATAAATTAAAATACACTGTTATAATCGAGCTTCCTTTAACTGACTAACATGCAACACTTTAAAATTGTTTGCATAACATGTTCATATTTCTAAGAGCAAGTTTAATGTTCACAATCAAGAAATTATCTTCTTCTATCAACTTTCTTTTGAAGAAGCATGAATTTCTGCAGCGGATTCGTTGATAAGATTATGGTAATTTAATAATGGGTGAGCTAACACATTAATAATAATAATCCCTTGAAACTTAATGCAAAGTGGATGTTCTATCTTTATGTATTTTTGAATGGTGCTTTTAACGATGATAAGATGCAAAGCTCTTTAAAAATTAATATTTTTCACTGATTTGACTGCTCAAGCTGCGGAATTGTCTAAACAGCGGCGGTCGCTTTATCTTTAAAGCACACGACAAACGGTTCGTATCTTTGTACTTTCTCGCAACTTGATAATGAGAAGCCTTTTTACAAAGTTTGCTCATTAGACTCAGTTGAGCCAACTATCATCATGATAAGTGGTAAAAGTTTGTATATTATGGCACAAGAACAGAGTATGTATGATTAAGATTTTATTTGAGAGTCCATATTCTTAGTTCGATGGCAGTGTTGATGGTCAACAATGTTGGCAGCGCAAGGACATTTGCATCAAATTATTGCACCACACCGCTGTTTGTTTTAAGAAACTATAGGTGTTGTAGCACGTATAGTACATCCCAAATGGAGAGGCATCAATCACCGTAATATTCGTAGAGTTTGGATAGAATTCCTGGTCGCCTACTTATCAGATCAGCAAAATGTTCTTGAAAAGCCGTGATTTACGCCATGTTATGATGATATTGGCAAGTGTTCCTGTCAACAATTAATTGTCAATAATTTAGTTTGATGGTGATAGCGATTGTTTGCAAAATTTGCTTGCAAGGTCGAATTGTTATTTCGTGAATCACGCTTTGAATGGCATATAGTATTTATTCCCTTTGGTTTATTTTATATCTTGCAATAGGGAAAGGGAATATGCAAGACTGCGTACTAGAAAAACGCTAACTAAAAAGCTAAAAGAGCTAAAAGATATAGATGTTTGTTGATTTTAATCACAATCCCACACTACTACGCATAATTTTTGACATGCGATGAGAAGTGATCACCGCAGGTGGTAAACGGAATAAGCATCAATCCGGTTTCACGAAAGAAAAATCTAGATCTACCCAAGTTGAACTTCCATCTCCAATTGTCAAATACGCACTTTGTGCTTTACAAATTTTCCAAGAAAACTCATTAGATAGTGTAATGAAATTGGCCAGTGGGGATTATCAATATTATTATCATCCTCCACACGATTCTTTCCTTACTAGCATTACATTTTAGAGCCTCGCATGTCATGGCTCACCTACATTTATAATGAATACAAACGTTCATCATCGACCATCAGTGATTGCCATTAGCTGTGTGCTATCAGAAATCTCCTAATAACCTAACGGTAAACAATGTCAGTAGACCATCCAAGCAATATCCCAATTTTGCTCATACGGTCTCAGTCCCATAATAAAAATCTGCCAATACTGCCATCATCTTCATTGAATATCACATCCTTCATACTCGTGTAGTAGAAAGTATGATTCAATTGTTCCAGGCGACCAACTATGAATGTCAAAAAATGAATGTAAGAGTCTACTTTTACTTTTGATATCAAAGTGCATGAATTCAAGCGAAAAATAAATCGTGTTGTATTTTAGCCATTTTACAATTCATGTTTACTCATGTTTTGAATCAGGGCTATTTTTTATTTATAACACTAAAGAATTTTCAATAATTATAATGTTTTTTAACATTCATAATGTGCTGGCGGTAGAAGAAGGTGGAGGTATACCTCCACCTACTTTTTTACCTTTACAGAAATTTATCACAATTTGTAACCATCAAGTACATAAAATGAGTCAGTCAACTGAATTCAATGAGCGTTGCAGTTTAAAAGTTTGTGTCATACTATTCTGTGTGCATTGTGCATGTTGCACGAATATCGTTGCACAATTTCTTGGTGATTTATTATTCGTGGGGCAATCATTAGATCATATAACGTGAAGACCGGCCGCTTACACGTTTGCATTTTACAGTTTTGTGCAAATGCCATCGCAATGCATACAGCCTTTAGCTTGTTCATTGTTTTGTCGTAAAATTTTGTTGGGATCAAACTCAAAATAGCACACTTGTTTGAAAATTTAGAGTAGCAATAAATCTAACAAAAAATACAACCCATTATTTATGCTTTTGTACAGGCTAAAGTTGATTGTTAGAATTAACAAATTTATTTTATATCCTTTTACAAATTGTTACAACTAAATTGCACACAGTTCATGTCATTTAGCTAATATATAACAATTTGTTTTGAACATGCTCTGTTATAAAAGTTCCACCTGTCAAAGTATGCACGACCATGTGCGTAATAACCAATTTCAACTAGTTGTTCTTGAACAATAATGATGAACTTATGGAAATGTTAAACTTTATTGATGCTGACCCTCCCGTAATGAATGTCTTAATTGCCAGTGATTCGTCCTCATCAATGAGACCTGCAATTTTTGTCAGTAAATGAAACAAAAAGTTTGCAGTTGACAAAAATGTAAAGTCTTCTCCTCCTTGTACAGCCAAAGTTACATGCAAACTAGCCTGCATGCATTCTGGAAGGAACAGTTACTGAGCTTCACAGATTTTAAAGCGTGGGTGTGTCAGTGTCATTCACTCAAAATGGGATTTTACTATTTTACCTATAGACATTGTTGGATTTACGATACAATACACATTGTATTCACATTTGCGATAAAAGATTAGCCCAGCAAAATACACTGAACAATTACTATCAAGAAAAAATCGTGAGCTCAAGATTTGGACAGTTTAGATAAGGTAAAATGTAATTGTAATTTGTAATTGTTACATAAAGCAGACAGTATGTGCATTGTTGCTAAATTGACTCACATTCCTTTTGGTCACTTGCCATATACAAACTTGCTCCCTACTTTCAACAAGAAAATGTGTATTTTCAGAGGGACACAAGGGATGGGAGGAGAGCAAAACATTATATTTTGTACCTATATGCTCAAAAGGGTGGAACAATAAGATTTTCCCCTGGTGCTATTACAAAACCATTTTTAACAAAAAAGGGAGGAAAAAATATAAGGAAGTTCTTTTCGTCCGAAAGAAAGGAAAAGTGACCATACCCCTTTTCTGCTAATAGTTGCTAACCGTACTCCCGTGGGACATGGCATTAATCACAATCATAAAACAGTGGTGCTAATTTCATCACCGCTCAAACACCCGATCAAGCGACGTTCCTTCACAGCTACCACTACAACTATCATAAATATTACCTTTTAACTCGTTTTCATTTAAAGATGGTTCATCACCACTGATTTGCATTGAAACTGCAAACTGGTTATTATTGCATATTATATACCTTTTACTCTCATTATTACGCTCATAGCAGCAACACCACCTCCTTTGCCGTCGAGAATGAATGAAATTGCTGTGATTCTATTCTTTGGTATTACAAATCACTTTATATTTTTAATTTTGGGAAAAAGTGCATCGGCACCGGCACCTGCAGCAATAGAGCAATAAATAAAATTAGCACACCTTATTTTCCATCAATCACCAGAAAGAAGGAAGCGTGTCAAAAAAAGTGGAAGAAAACGATAAGGAAGAAAAAAGTATTTTTATTAGTTGCTCTCATGTTCTCACCATCACCAGCAACGTGGTGCACGATTAATGATCATGAATCATAACGCTTAGTACAGTTTAATAACCAATTTTTTACACACTCCTTCTGTTACACAATAACAGGCTATTTTTATGATTAATTTGCTGTAAGTAGTTTAACTTTATATACTTATTTGTCATGAAAATCATGAAGTTGTGCTAAAGCTTAAAAAGGAAAAATAAAGAAGTTGACCAGATTTACTATTTAAATTTCGTCAGCTTCCTTCATTCTATGTGAGAGTGAGAATGATCTTAGGGAAGAATTTAGCGGAAGTACACACTGATATGACATATTATAATCAGTTGGCCAACAATAATATACATTCATTTGGATAATGATGATTTAAAAATCTCTCAAAATGTCAATGATCTTTTCATCTTTTCTTGTCATGCATAATAGAAAATGACCAAATGAACAATGGAAAGGATAATTTGCTGTGATGACAGAATGGAGACCACCCATCAGCGCATCCTCCCTCGACTTTATGACGAAGAAAAGTCAAAAGTCAATCATAAATTGTCTGCACTAAATTACATTATTATGGTCAGATGAAGGACCTTTGACAAGTAAACATGTGGTCAAATATTCTAGAGCAGACAATAAGTTATCTAACATGTTATCGATCTTCCCATTTTTATTGCAGAAAAGAACAAGTTTGGTAGATTGGATTTCTTTTTTATTTGTCATTTGAAAGGAGCATTCTGTAGAGCAGCAAGTTTATAGAAGAATAAGTTATTGCATGTGGTGCAGAGTGCAGAAATGCAGTTTACATTATTACGTTATGTAGTGCATTTTTTATTTATTTGGTCATTACTGCTTTTATATGCTTCTACTGTGTTTAGTTTTTATGTTGCAATTTTCCATTTCACTCTCCATTTTTATTGCTGCATTTCCCCCTCTTGTCATCTTCCTATCACGTAATACCATCTTGATAACTTTGTTCATTTATTGCCGTGTGGTGGTTGTTATTATCAAGGTGCAACAATTAAACTGATAATGATATAGTGTTTGCAAGTTGGTCGCGTTGCATGTCAGTTAGGAGGTAAATAATCCCGTTAGTCTCCTTTCATGTCAAATTACAAATTATGTAAAGGCTCTTCAAACTTGATTTGATTATAAGCTTGTTTATACGAGGAACTCCTTATTAGCTTTCTAACAGAACTTTGCATTTACACTTTTTCTTACAAATGCGTAAAGGAAAGGAAACAAGATTGGAAAGAGATGACATTTCATGATATGGTAAAATGGTCATCAGCGGGAGGAATCAGAAATTTTTATATTACTAGGCACTAGGTATGTATTTAATGAGTATGCGACAAATAAATTTTCCGAAAGCCAAGCAAGTGCAGAGAGTCAAGTGCATTACTTTTCTCTATAAATTCTCTCTAGTTGTAATAGGCTTTGTGACACTTGATCTTTGTGGTAGAGTCATTAAAATAAATGCACAACATTAGCCATAAAATAAAATTAACTAGAAACCCTGTAATTACCCTACGACTACTACATTTGAAAAGATATGCCAATGATACGCCAGTTATCCGCTCTCTCCCAAAGAAAGATGATGTTGGATTGATTTCTCACTTATTTATTGCCCCTTTGTTAAATTACGATTCAACAATCAGCAACCTCATACAGGGATGCGTGTAGGAGCGATAACTATACTGCACGACGACGGCATCAAGGCAAGAGGAGAGTGGAGGTGATGGCTTGACACTCATCAGTTTCCTTATCATTATATTTTTCTGCACTGATTTGATACGTTTGGTATTATTTGCCACGCACGCTTCTTTCAAAAGATTTAAAGCATCCGTTTTTATCACGGGTGAACTGTTGTGCTCCTTCAGAAGATTAGTGGCTGTGAGGACAATGACTGACTGAACTGAATTGAATAGTCGCAAATAAAATACACAAAGGTTTTGTTCAGAGTTGGAAAATGATAAGGATAAAAAATGTGTGTCATCTCCTTCTCTTTTTTAAACATTTCATCGTCATCCTGTAGTCGTTCCCAACAAATATATACACTGATGATGATTTGTTTTATGGAAGCTCTACTAAACTTTTATATTGGGATACGTAAGCTTTTTTTTATATAATTCAAAGTTAGTCATCTTCAAAGTCAGTCTGAATGAATACCAAATTATTACAGCTCTACTGACTTGATCCCTCCATTCTTTCACACATCCTTCACTGATGCCCATGAAAAAGGGCATAAAATATGTAAGTCTGAAGAATTTGTGTAAAATTTGCATAAGCTTTGTTGGTGTAACATTACGTATGGGTACGTTAAAGTAGCTATTATCTCTGTCGCATGGACATGTGTGTGTTTTATACAAGATTCAGTAAGAGTTTTTAGTACGCGTATCTAATGTGAAAAAATATTAAGCCTATGCAAAGTTTTTAGAAAAATAGTTTTATTCAAGGAGAAATGGGAGGATGCAAGAGCAAAGTCAATCGCGTGGTTGGTTAGTAAAAGATATCATTATACTTTTGGTATTCACAATTCCATTCACCCACCACCTCCACCACAAACGTCTCATTCTAAGACTACTTGGGAGAGAGAGACAATAATTATTTTATTTATTATTATGACATTATAAAAATGGAAGTGACTGTTTGAAGTAGTAGTATCATCATCCTCATTGTCGTAAATTATGTTTGTGTGCTTGTTCTGTACTTGTTCAGTTACTCAATGGATATAATAACATCAAGTAATCATGAAATGAATGAGAGTTAAATGTGTCGTTTATTTACATAGGAAAAGAGTTTGAAAAAAAAGGAAACTCGATGTTGTTGTCATTTATTCTCTCGCCTTCTTCCCATCATCATCGACACTTTTGTTTGGTGTTGTTGTTTCATGTACTACGATAAGCTCTTTTGCTACTTGTTGTTCAAAGTGTTGTTGGGAGTTCTTCCCTTTGTTCTTGCTCGTAAGAACATAGTAGTGAAGAAGAAGACGCTCGTCAAAGTAAAGTTACTGCTACGCGAGCCAAAAGTGTGTCGTTTTTTCCAAGTGCCAAGAAACTGTCATTGTTGCTTGATACTTGGTAAGCAATAAAGTAATGAGATGGTTATTATGGCTTCCGTTGTCCGTCCTCTCTAGTCTGGTGATTTTGTACTGATTCACTGATTCTGGTGAACTGGCCAACTTTGCAACATTGTACACACTAAACTTTTATGCAAGCAAGTTTATGCACGGGTGCTGTTGGAATTTTTGCCTTCATGATTTTTACTGTGAATTGTGAATGACAAAAATGATAAATAACAAGTGCTACAGATTTGTAGCCAAAAGAGCTGCATTTTTTTTAGAAAACTGATTTTTAAACATTGTTTTATAAAATTTTCCCCGTAATTGGAATTGGTGAGCTTATATTT
This sequence comes from Entomobrya proxima, assembly GCA_029691765.1. Lineage (NCBI taxonomy): Eukaryota > Metazoa > Arthropoda > Collembola > Entomobryomorpha > Entomobryidae > Entomobrya > Entomobrya proxima. The sequence goes on from CM056169.1 coordinate 6,589,447, forward strand.
GCAATAAAACGTTGTCATTGGTGGATTCTTGTGGTCAAAACCAGCATGTTTTTGCTACCATAAAAGGACTCGAAGCCAGTAGTAGTGGTGACAAGTATAAGTTGATGTGGTTTTGTGTACCTTTTTGTCACAGACACAAAGGCGATTTTATGCAACCAGGCAGTTTAATTAAGACTTTATGTGACACCGTGTCAAGCAAGTATTGCTGCTGTTGATTTTTAGTAGCTGGTTTGCAATAACATTTAATGAGAAGAATTAAGGAGAAGAAATATATTGCCTGCACGTGTGGTTTTTAATTGAAAGGAGATGAATGAGCTTGTATGTATTGGCTTTTTGGAATGGGTTCCAACTCCAAACTACATAATAATATGTTAATATGTGTTCACCCCTTGTATAAGCTTTGAGTTTGCCTTATCATGCCACGGAGAATGACAATGAATTTAAAGAACACGACGAGAAATGTGATCGGGACGCTGAGGAGGCTTCGTCGAAAGAGGAAACGTGTAAGACTCGTTAAAATTCAGAAGCAACTGCAGTCACTTGCATATTTGCTCATCATATTCATAACTGACTGATTTCAGAGTAGTGCTTATTTACACAGCATGCAATTTGTACTGTTTTGTAAATCAACTAGAGTAGAAGAAGTAAGGAGTATTTCAAAAATTTCAATTTCTTGAAATTATTACTCAACTTTTACTTTAAAGAAAAGTACAAGGCCTTTTATCGCATGTTTTTAAATTCATAGTATTCATAAATTCAAGATCTTCAAATTATGAATAATAGAAGTGTGCTCAGTTTGTTGTGGTAGGAGCAGATTTTTTGCTAAATGGTATGCACTTGAACAAGGTGCACATTAAATTGCAACTATTGCACAGTGCAGTGGAAATGGGTGATTACTGCATTTACAAAAAAGTGCTTGTTCAATCAAATATGACTTTGTTTTTGGTTTTATGCTCTGATTACTTGTTCAATTTAACTTTTTGACTTGAATACTCTTTCATTTTGCTTCCATTTTGTAGGAACAAAATGCAGACACACAACAAAGTATAAATAGACGCGCTGTTTTTTGCATATTACTATTACATTGCTTTTTAAGCAGCCTTATTTTGCCAGCATGTTTTTCTGCCACAATAAACCTGTGATTTTGAAAGCAGTGTATGCCTATCAAAAACTGACTTTCCTTTTTGTTTTGAAATTTGAATAGTCATCGTTTCTCTCAAATGAAAACTACTTAATATTTTGCATGATTTTCTTGTAGATTGACAAAGTATGCGAGACAACAGCCAACTCATTTCCTCGCCAGTTGAGCCGCTCAAAATGTGGAGAAGGAGGAGGAGCGGTTGCTGGCAAGTGTCTGGAGGAACTGCAAAACATCCCTCCTGTCGTGTCGGACGAACATACACCCCAACCACCAAAAAGAAGTAGCTCATTGTTCACTCCAGGCGGTGCTTCAACCTTGACACTTCGTCACTCGAAAAGTCCTCGTGAGTGCAGTTCAAGTCTGGTCAACCCTAAAAGAATATCCATTGCCACATCTTCTTTTTGGTTGGACCACCCTGACGTAAGTTATATAAGCTGTATATTAAGCTAGAAAATTATTAAATTATAATATATCAACGATATTTTCATTTTTAATCATTCATCATTTCATGATAGATGGAAAAGTTTGCAAATGCTTTGGATTTTGGTCACGAGACCATGAAAACTCATTCCGTGTGGGGCACTTCGGACCAAGGATCTGGAGGAACTGAATGCGTCGATATTTGGGGCGATCCTCCTGCGGTGAGAAATTATCAAACGAATTTTGTTGCCTTTGAAATGCTGAAGATAATCAATCAATCAATCAAATAATATCTGAAAAATTTCTCTAGGTGAAAAAGGGTGTACTGATGCAACAACGGGAAAAGTTGTGGTCGCGCTGGAAGGAACGCTACGTTATTTTGACGAGAGATTATCTCAATTGCTTCCGTAGAAGTGCAAACATTCATCGTTCCGGAGTAACCCTTTCGGAAATGGGATCATTTATCTTCAAGTTGAGACTTGCGGATGTAGAAGAAATTCGATGGGAAAACAGGCGAAGTGGTTCTCTAGTCGCTCTTGTCTTGCCGCAAGAGCCTCGTATCCTGCTTCGAGTACCAAATGACAACACGGAAGCTTTGCATCAATGGTACACACTTTTACAGGTACTACAAAAAAATTCTGGTAGTAATTTTTAGTAATCATCATAATTTAATTTTTCCTTGACCTTGACTTTTTCATGTATTTTTTCACTAGGAATGTATCTACATGAGCAAAGAAAGGAGACAAGCTCTTCGCAATCATCACACATCCACGTATGGCAAAACCTATAGCACAACAAAATCTCGTCGAGATTCCTGTGAGGGTGGAAACGAAGAGGATAATGACTCGCCGACAAAAAGCCAAAAGTCATCTTCTTCCCCTCATAGCTCTTCAGATGAGGCAGATGGTGCAAGAGGTGTGCTGCCCACACGAGGAGATTTGGATGTTCGAGGCACAACTGCCAGTAGAAGAAATGTTGCTTCAAGAACTTCAGTGGTTTCTGGAAAGTTTTCTACAACAAAGTCAAATAATAGCAATGCACATGCAAATGGAACGACTGCAAGCCATCGTAGCTCTGTTCGCAAGTATTCACCGGTTGTAGTTGGTGACCACGATGAGGACGATGATGATGACTATGATGACGATTTTGTGGAAAAATTTGAAGAGTCCCTTGGAAGTGGAAATGGACGTGGCGGTAGTAGCACCGGAGGTGGGACCAGTAGCAGCGATGCGGATGATTATGCACCCATAACCCTAAGACGTGTGTCGTCAAGAGGTGGTCTATTCTCAGGCTCCACCACACGATCGGGTGGAGGTTCCAATCTAACGCTCAACGACTTTATTCGAAATCCGTGGAAGGAGGTTTCTACCCCTGAAGAGGGAGAGGATGACGGAAATAATCATGAGGAGACATCCTCTGGAGAGATATTGCCTGCTCAAAATGGAACTAGTCCATCCAGAAGGTCAAGCAATGGATATGCTATTCCCGTAGATAGTTTGCTTAGACCAAATCATCAGACTAGTGGCAACAAGCGACCAGAATCCTGGAGCACGGGACCGACCGTTGGTCCACAGTCAAATCTGTTTTACAGGACACCTAGTATCGTTCCTAGTCATTGGGTTAACAAGAGAGAACTTCCGTTGGCTCGAGCTGCTGGAGGGCCACCCTTTGGCAGGTCAACAATGATTGTGTGCCCATCCAGATTAACGGCAGAGGTTACTTATATTAGACGCATGTAAAAGTATTCCATCAATTTCAACGAATAATTTTTTATCGCATGAGACGAAATACAACGAAAATGTATTCTAAACTTCTTTTTCGTATAAAATGCAATTGTATAATATTATATTAAATTAACTTTTTGTTTTATGAATAGATTATTTAATTAGAAAAATATGTAGTTAAAAATTAATAAAGTGTGAGTTGCTGCTCACTTTGCTACGTCAAAAAATATAAAAGCATTCTTTTTTATATAATGTGGCTAAATGTGGCATGCGTGCACCATTCATTTCTGGAGCTAAAGAAATATAATATGCTAATTTTATTCAACTTTCTTAATGCTTGACCTCTCATGAGAAAAACAATTTACACGACTAGTCGGCCAACCAAGCAAGCGTTAAGATTTAAACTGGAGACATCAGGTCAGTACTCTACATAACACGAGGTGAGAAACTGGTATTTCCTGCTTATCAATGGTAGACATGCAGGTGTAACGCTTAACTAGACTGCAAATAACACTGTACCTATAATAATCCTATTATTTGCAGAAATTTAGAGTATTTCATGGTTGCATGGTTTTATGCTGCAAAATGTAATCTTGGAAAGCCACGCAGATTGCAAGCAAACATAAAAGTTATCAAAACGTTAAAATAATCTTAATAGCTAAAGAAGAAGAAAAGTTGAAGACGCATCCACATTGTTTATTGTTTGCTTTAATTGTATTTGGCTGTTCCAAAAGCTTGCTTTCAGAACTTGACTAGTCTTAGAAATGAGTAAACATGGTCATTAATACACGATTTATTGCCCAGATCAACTTTGGACGCTATGAAAATAAGCTTGTTTGCTGTTTAAAACACGGCTCGAATTTTCCTTATTTTATGCTTATTCCCCCACACTATACGTCATTTCCGTTGTTAATTCCCACTATAATGGCAAATTAATTGATATTATTATGAGGTGTGAGAAGCGTAACGGCAAACGTAAACCACTACACATGGCTCGATACATGGACATGCATTTTAAAAATACAACCAAACAGTATAGTAATAGGTATGCATGCATTTTGTTGTTCAAGAATTCCAGTCTCATACGACAACTAGATAGTCTTTTTGATTCTGCGAAGTCGTAACAGTTAAATTTTATCGTTCTATTTCAATTCATATAATTGCTTGGCACTTTGATTTGGTTTGTCAAGCAAAGCAAAAGTTAGTTCTGTCCAGAATTTAATTTTGTTCCTTTAGTGTTCGAATAAATAATTCCAAAACCTGTAATTTTGTTCAGAGTTTTAAAAATTGCATGGAGACCCATTCTGAAGACTGGAAACGTATGTAATTTTGTTACTAACCAACCTTTGATCTTGGCTTCATAAAGTTACAGCTTTCTATTTATATACATGGTAATTGGAGAAAGCAGAAAGCATGGAGCATTTTTGGTAGAGCGTTTTACCTTTTGCTGTACAGTTTTCCCCTCTTTTCCAGCGAGATTACACATCTCCACAAAAATATCAGCCAGAAAAAGTCGGTTTGCTACAATTTGTTTCTGCTCATATAATGCATTTGGAAAGGCTTTCACATTTCCACAACAACTAGGCTCACAGCAAAAAGCTTTTCTGGCTTTTGGTCTTTGTGGTCTTTTGCTCTCTCATGAAATAAAAAGTGTACATCGTTCTGCGGTGGATTTACCGTGAAAATGGCATTGTGGCATACTAGATCCTAGATAAAAAGCCACCACATTGAGCTAAAAGTTCGTTTCATAAAAAAGTTTCAATAATATTCCACATTTGAAATCGTTTACTACAACAACTCCACCCTTTCTCCTCTCTCCACACTTGGCAATATGTTTTTTGCATCAAGATAAAAGTTTTTCCCGAAAAACTTGATAATATTATAGTAGCTTGATCAAATGCAATTTAATAAATATAAAAATGAAAATGTACTAACTGCTGCGTCTACAAACCCTGACTATATATGACGTACACGGGCATTATTAGTTAGCTAGCAGCCACGGCCACTGCCACCGTGCCACCGCACTCATTGGAATACCGAGAATGCCGCATTGCTGTAGTTAGCAGTTGGCTCTGGCCTAGTTCTTTCTATCCGCCTGTCTGAAAGAAGGAACTATCTCTATCCATCCAACCGATATACTCGCACACTCGCAACATTTTTTTATTATCATCCCTCGTCTTTTACCAAGTTACCACTTTGTCCTAATATTACTACTCTGTGCATACATAATCATATTACATTTTACATTACACACAAAACTACTTTAAAGCATTTTCTCTAAAAACATTAATATATCATGATGATGCCTTCATCCAAAAAGCCTGAATTCCCAGTATATTCTTAATGCTTTGTACACACTGCTTGTGTAGTGTTTACCCCTTTTCATTCCTAAAAGCCATCTCTAGAGCTAAAGTAGTATTCTGGCCAGCCAAATAAAAAAAGACTCATCACTTTTCAACTCCCATATCCCAGCACATTTCTATGCACAATGCACAGGATTTTCCATTAAGCCAAACATCGGACTTTGTGTTTTTTCGATAATAATACAAAGTTGTAAGCCCCTCTCTCACTCTTGAGCTCTCTTCTAGGTAGATTTACAAAAGTTTTAGAATAAAAAATATGAAAAAGTTGTACTACGACGAAGGTTATATGGCTAGGATTGATTGATATTTTTTGGTTAGGCTTCACTCTGTCGTACGTACGCAACAGTACAAAGTACAATACATACTGCATCTACTTTAGGAGATCTTTTCTTCTATTGTCTAAATTGTCTGTGGATTCCTAATACACTTTTTACACTTGACAAAATAGACAGGTAAAATCTATGCAGAAGAAGCAAAAGCACACAACAGTCAAAAGCCAAGCTACTACATCATCTCGTCATCATCTCTCGCACTATAAGCCAGCGTGCAAAAGCCCAAAAAGCCGAAAAGATCAAGTTTCTTTCTTTCTCAGAGCTCAATTTACATTTCTGTCGGTTTTTTAGAAGGTTTTGGAATAAAGACAGTTTTTGGAACGCTGCGTTGCAAATATATACCATTTTTTGTGGCTATACATACTCATCAATCATTATTCTAGAGAGTGTTTTGAGATAGGACATTTTTCCAAGCACTTGAGCATTTTTGTGCAAACACCCCACCTTGTTGTGCGACAGGTTGAGGCAATTAGGAAAATGGGAAATAGGCGTTGACACGGGAAAGTTGGCAGTGCAGCAATTAAAGTTTTTATTGACTGGCCGTGGAATGCAAATTAATTTGGTGGCGGTATAGGCAAGCTGAGTGTGGAGGTGTTACCCTAGCAACCAGATATTTTGAGTGTGCAACAAAATAAATGATCCCTGGTTATTTTGTCACGGCGAGGACGACAAGTAGAGAAAGTAGTGGGGATAGATAGATGAGCACACAGTTGTTGGTTGCTTTGGCAAGTGGGAAGTGATGACTGACGCGGACATTTCTGTACCATCCTCTGTAAATAAAGCAGCATCCGCTTCTCCAAACTCTGGTTCTGATTATGGGTATCTCCTTGGGAATAATGGTAGTGGTGACACGGGTGAGGAGCCAATGATTCAGACCAACGCGTCGGACCAGGAGGATTTAGAGAACCGTGGGAATACTAACGCCGCCAGTGTCAAGACTGACCCGAGATCAGACACCACAAGTTCCAGTTCCAGTAGTAGCAGCAGCAGTTCTACTAGTTCCAGGTCCAGGAGAGCCAGTTCAAATGACCAGATGGAGTACGTGGTAAAGTTGAGAGGACTCCCCTGGTCCTGTACCAAGGATGACGTGATTGATTTTCTGGGATGTGAGTAGTACAATAGAAATTGATTGATTTGTGGTCGCCACAATGTGGTGTTTTGGTTGGAATTGATTTTGACGTCCTTTTTATTTACAGCGGAATGTAGGATCCAGGGGGATGCGGATGGAATACACATGATCTTGACGCCCGATGGTAAGGCGTCTGGAGAGGCTGTGGTTGAGCTGCAGTCGGAAGATGATCAGGATGTGGCTCTCAAAAAAGACAAACGTAGTATGGGTCATCGATACATTGAGGTATGGTGATGAATTTAGTGTACTTAAAAGTGACATGCGTCTGACTGGTCTGACTCATTCATGTTAATGTTGGTAATCACCAGGTGTTCAAAATTACGCGTTCCGAAATGGATTGGATATTAAAGCGAAGCCGACCATCCTTCAACAGTGGACCGTTTACGAGTGGTCGTAGTCCAGGTTCACTCTCTAGCGACACTTTTGTCAGGCTAAGAGGTTCGTGTCAACCTTAATTGCTTAGCAAAGTGGTTAAAACAAGAGCCAAAAATATTAATTGTCTTTTTGTTATTGTTTTAGGACTTCCGTATGAATGCACTAAAGAGGATATTCATCACTTTTTTCATGGTACGTAATTTTTGATAAAAGGAATCTTTTATATTAAAATTAACTTGGCTATACGCTTTATCGCAACTTATTATTTGTGGGGATATAAGAACTATATTTTTTAACAAAACCTGATTATGAGAGAATTTGGTGTATACTATTATGTGGGTGGGCAGGGTTGGAGATTGTTTCGAATGGGATCCAGTTGATGGTTGACGGGATGGGAAGGAGTAGTGGAGAAGCGTATGTTCAGTTTGCATCGAAAGATCAGGCTCACAAGGCTCTTGGGAAAGACAGAGAAATGATTAAACACCGGTATAACCATTATGATTCTTCCAGACCAATATTATACCTCTATCGGATAAGTTTTTCTATCTTCTTAACGAATTTTAATGAATGATGCGTCACGATTCACTTTTCCTGTACATAAAATGTTATTATTACAAGCTCAAATTACACTCTGTTTCGTATTGTTAGTTGAATGTTCCCTTTCCAATTCACAATGTCCATAAAGCACAGAAGAATTGATTCGTACCTTCTTGACCTCTCGCTCTATAATTGACCTGTAATTTTCCATTAAGTTTTTTAATATCTATTTTATATTATTTCGTTTGTACATTCTTGTAAGCACTGCTGCACTTTCTTTAAAAGTTTTGTTGTAGGGTTGGGAATCTACATAGTTTTTGAAACTCAAAAGATCAACAAGGGTGGTCAAGAAGTGTGCAACAAAATCATTTCAAAATGACAATTTTTCCATTTCGTCCCATTTCTTTCTCCTAATTTATAAACAGTGATGACATCCCTCTCAGTTAGGGTGGGAGATTTTTATAATGCCCAAGGAAATGGGGAAGGGGTCAAGTGTTAGTTTTATCAATTTTTAAAGATTTGTAATTGCTATTTCCATATAGGTACGTTGAGATATTTACCGTGTCTCCCAGCGAGCTAAGAAATATGCACTCAATGGTGTCAAGAACTGGACGTGCATCCAGTAGCAGATCTGGACCCTATGATCGCCCCAGCAGTAAGAGTGACTCTCGATATGGTGGTGGTCGTGCTTCTTCAAGATACTACAACAAGAGTAGTAGTGGAAGTAGAGGAGGTATGTCTACTATAGTTTCTTTTTATGATAAACCTTGTAAGTAGTTACTATTGTTGAGATTGATTGCAACGTTTTATCACACAGGGTTCGATAATGATTCTTGGAGTAATTTTGACTCTTGGGGAAGTGGAGGCAGCAGGTCTATGAATCCTCCACCATTGCTTCCAGGTTTGAAACGTGGTAGCAGCAGAGGAGATGAAGGGAATACTAGGCACTGCTTGTTGATGAGAGGTCTGCCTTACCGTGCCGATGAAACTGACATTCGAAAGGTGCAAATTAGTTTTTTTTTCTTACTACTACTTAATTTATATGTTCATTAGACTTTTACCAACTTGGAATCATTTGTGTGTGTTTAGTTCTTTTATCCACTATCGCCAACCGCTGTTCATATAATCTATGAGTCTAGTGGTCGTCCGTCCGGAACTGCCAAGGTTAATTTTTCCTCAAGTGATGAGGTGACACGTGCCATGGGAAAGGTATAGTAGAAGCAGTTAACAATTTACAGAGTTTGCACTTCAAATTGATTAATTTAACTATTTGTAATATTACAGCACAAGGACCGTATGGAACATCGGTACATTGAACTGTTTGTCCACAAATCGTAAGGGACGCTCAAAAGTAAAATTGTCCTAGGACAGGTGTGAGTACTTTAATGTAGTGATTTCTCATTTTCCTGGATCGTCGCAAGTGTGAAAGCAACATTTTTAAAGTTCAGTCTTCAGCCATCATACTAAATAAAAACACGCAACAATTAAGTTTGTATCCGTGGACTGTGACTATTATTGGTGGATGATTTGTTACACAAAGTTATTGTTGATTTAATTTTATCATCCTACATACTTTTTATTTTTAGTTAGGTATAAAACAGATCTTTGTAAGATTGAGTGGAACTTAATATTTGGTTGTGCATGTGAGCTTGTGTGAATTTTTTTCTTGTACCAAGTTATACAATAATCCTTTTGTGATAAATGTATATTATTATTATTTTAAATCTGTTTTATGTTTACATTGTTGAATGTTTAAATGTTTAGAATGAACGAATAACAAATCGTGTCGGTACAATTTACCTGTTTCGTTTATCTGAATTTAGTGAATAAGAGCACAATAAATCTTTTATTTTACTGTATGTTGAGCAGGAACCGGAAATAATATTACCTTTTGTTTACATTAGTATTAGTACACTACTAGTATACATATATAACATCTATGTAGATGGGTGTAAATGTAGTTTACAAAAAAATGGTATGATTTACTGATTGGTAACAAAAATAAATCAAGTCATCATAAAAATGACGTACTAAACCAAATTATTTCAATTTTTTCCACATTATTCCTTTTTGGCATCTTTCTCTTCCGGTTTCTTCTTTGACCAAGTGAATGCATCAGTAATTTTCTTGAAGAATGCCTTGGTCTTGCTGCGTTTCTGCGCTTTCGCTGCCGCTTTGGCAGCTGCTCGCTTTTCCTGTTCTTCCTTTTTGCGCTTTTCTTCTTCTTCCTTCTTACGCCTTTCTTCTGCTTCCTTTTTACGAGCAATTGGGTCTGGCCAAGGCAGTTTTTTCTTTCGAGCAATATGATAGACTAGCTCTTGTGGCAACTGGCAGCAGTGACAACATGGGAACATGCAGTGACAGCAAGTCCATAACTTTCGAATAAATGTACCCCAACAAGGCAGACAACGACATTTGCATCGACACAGTTTGCAAGACTTTCCATCAGAGTAATGGATGAATGGATCCTCAATACAACTGGAGAAAAAAAATTTGGCAAATATAATATTGTAAGTAATTACTTGGTTCAATGAAAAAGGAGATTCATTTGAAATCATACCAGTAACAGCATAAAATATATCCAACGCAGCAAAAGATGCAAGGGATTTTCCCAAAAATCCGTTTAAAGTAATCACGAATTTCCACACGAGTGTCCATAAAGTTTTCTCGAATGACACCATACCGAAAGTGGCGACGAAAGTCCTTCTTCCCAGGAATAAATGGATGTCTTACATGATTAACAATATCTTCAACTTCTCTAGGTCTTGGAAGCCTCTGATGCATATAAAAAAGGGACTTGTGTAAAATAAGAATGAGGATTATGGGACTACACCGTAAATATGTATTTGACTTACATCAGTTCGTACAAATCGCCTCAACACTGGTTCTAAAGCAGCCAATAGTCGATCCTGATATTGTGCAAACGCCTTTACTTTTTCTCGTGTTTCTTGGGCTCGTGCCTCATCGATGCAAGCCATTGTAAACAACTAAAAGAAAAACTTTTGACTTTTAGAACAAACATGCCATAATATATATTGGAAGAAACTATTAGTCATCTTTTACTTGCTCGAAATTCTGCAAAATCCAAGTTTTTATCTCCTGAAATGTCAAACTCTTTAAAAATTCGCTTGATTGCTGGAGCGTCAAAGTTGAATAAAACTCCCATACGACCAAATTCGGCAGCGCTGATCTGTCCACTAGCATCAGCGTCAATGAGCTGGAAAATTGTGCCCGAATGTCGGTAAATAAACTCCTTTTCATACTGATCCTAAAATTGAAACAATTATTTCATATTACTTTTACTATACAAGGACAAACAATAGGATAGTCGATAGTCAAATATTTATATAACCTTATTCGCTATAAGAATGCAAAATAGTAGGTAAAATTCATCAAACTCAATTTCTCCAGAGTGGTCCACATCCAAAAGGTTGAAAATATCATCAATGTCATATCTAGAGAGATTGGTCACGTTCTTTAGAAGAAGAAAGAATTGGACATCTGCAGAAAAGAAATGAAAACTCAATAATTTCAAATTCAGACACATACATCGTGATAAATTGGATGAATTTAAGCATTTAGGATTCAATACCATTAATTTTGCTAGTACGGTGGATATCCAACATGTTGAACACCTCCATGCATGTCAGAGCATTTTGAACTGACAGCAGGGCATATCCTGGATCCAAATGAGTACATGTCAAAATGCTACACTCGACTCTCATCTTTTAACTATGAACTTTTTTTCAATTTCACAATTTTCACATGTTTGAATATATCTTGCTTTTAACAGGTCGTAGTTGATAAGGACCTCATCATAAGGTAGTAGATTGAGTTGGTATTTAAAACACATACGCAATTACAGTTGACAATTCTGTTCTGTTGTGAAGGCAATTTCGACGTATTCGGTAATGGGTTATCAGTTCTGTTGTGGCAGCGGTGGTATGCCTTCTATACCCGAAGCGCTTAGCCGAAACAGTACATGAATGGAAGGTACATGAGGACTAAAACTGACATACAAAGCCCGAGAAGAATTTTCAGATTTTGATATGCGTATTCTGGTGGTAATCATGTTTTTCCAACTCATTCCCAGAGATGCAACATTCCCTTCCAGGTTAAGGTTGGCAGTTACCTTTTATGAAACAAAATTCCTTTTGTAAATTATTACAATTTACTAAGAAAATCGAGTAAAATATCAATAGGGTCATCAAAACTACCTGATTGCATACTACAATTGCAGCATCGTGATCATGCGAATACTCGTGCAGAGTTTGTGCCAAGCTGCGCATCTCATCGGTTCTTTGACCAAGGTCATCAAATTCAGTACGAAAGATGGCAGCAACGGAATCCACAATCACCAACCGCACCTTTCTTTCCGGATTACTCCGAACTAAGCTTGATAGTTTGATTTCAACGCATTGCATCAATGCCTCCTACAATGAATTTTAAAAAACATTTAAAAATAAAAGTCCCATCATCACAAACTCAATAAAACTCACCGCTTCGGAGACGTGCTCAATGAAAATGTTGTTCATAGGATCAGCGGGTAGCTCCTGAGGAAATTTCTTTTTAAAGTGTCCGATCAGCTCTGCTAGACGTTTGGTGGGTAGCACGTCTTCAGTGCAGATGTAATAAACGCCTCCTGGAGAATACACACAAGTTAAAACATTATCTTTGATTGATTAATGCTGTTAAAATTAATTGCTTACCCGCATCCAAGCCCCCACAAGCCTTTGGAAGTTGCGCCGTTATCGCCAACTGTAGACAAAGTTGCGTCTTTCCAGCTCCACCCTCGCCAAACAACTCTGTAATTCCAAAAGTGGGAATCCCACCATGCAAAGCACTATCCAAATGCGGGCATCCCGTTGTACAAAAATCCTGCGACATTTGTGACGCCTTCATAACCATACTGTCCAAGTTGAAGTCAAATTCGGAAGACTCGGAATCCTCTTCTTCAGCTGAATAGGAAAAGACTTCGTCGTCCTCGTCATAAGCTTTACTCCTGTACCCTCCTCGGTCATTGGTGCATTTGCGAGTTTTACGATCATCATCGTCCACTTGCGCCGCTAGAGCTTCCTCGATTTGGGTCAGTTGGGTGGAGGAGGCGCATGTGGAACCCACTTCTGATTGAGTGGGTCCAAACAGAGGTTCCGAGTAAATATTGTTAAATATCTCGCTCTCAGTGGGCTTTTCACCCTGCTGCTCATCACTTTTATCACAGTTGCTCATTATGGTAAACCGAATAACAAACTGAAAAGATTAACTGATAAATTGGCGGAAACTGTAGTCTTTCCGGAAATAAAAGTATAAAGTTGTGCATGCATGTTAGTACACCTGTGCTGCTGGAGAACTGTCAGAGCAGCTGTTCCCGCTGTTTGGGTTTGGCTGAAGAAGGAGAAAACAAAGACGAAAACATAAACATTGGAGCACGCACGCTCCAGAGAACCAGAATCGAACCACCGCGAAACTCAATCGCCAAACTTTGAGGAATTTCGTATGGAAAAGTTTGAGTTCACGAACTTATGGGAAATATTAAATTGGACCCGGATAATGCTGACACCGACATGCGACGTATTACACCTTAATTAATGAATTTTACAAGGGTCCTTAATAGTTACAGAACGACATTTTAACGCGTAGTTTATGGCTCTGGTGACTTGGTGGTGAATGACACAATTTGCAATGCGATATTTCGATTACTATTCGGTTCCGAAACAACAAGAGAAACAAAGAGATGCGATGATGAAACTGATTTTTGGATGCGTTAATTTCGGTAATAATCCTTAGATTTATGTTTTATATGAAAATAATTTATTTAAAAAAGTTGTTGTAAGATATATAATTTGTATAATAAACTGGTGTATTGAGTAATTTTAAAACGTATCGTATATCACAGACATGTAATGTAGATGTGGTTGATCGGTAAATCAACGGATGATTAACTGGTTGTACCGTTCTTAATGGGTAGGTATTCCATAAGTTGTCACCTCTGAAAACAGAAAAAATAATGGATGCAATTTTGTCATGTACGAAGAAGGTTTATTTCTTATAACTGAATAAACACCTTTGTGAGCATTGTCTTCACGAATCAATTTTTTCATGAGGGCAAGATCCATGGCTTCGGATTCCCTTACCTGTCCACCCAAGGATGTTGGCAAAATTTCTGGTTTGAGAAACTTGTGGAGGGATAATAGATTGTCCCCGTGAAAGTGAACCTAAATAAAAGTTTTTGTGTTTTTGAAGAATTTTAAATTTCAATTGGCTTTAGAAGTTGTTGATATGCGCATTTTGCATTATGCATTAGTACCCTTTTTGTGATTTTCTCTTTCAGAAATGGTTTCACTAGTTGGTAAATAGTGCCAAACACTCGGGGATGAAACACAAGATGAATGCCTTTAATTTTCCCTGGCGCTCCATCCTGCATCATTCTAACTAGCTGTGTTAATCTACTTGGTTTCATGGCTTTTACATGACGTATCCCGAACCCGGTAAGATCGTACAGAAAGACAACGCCTTTTCGTTGAGTTTCTGCGGATTGTCCAACAACATAACCAAACAAGAGCATGGCAGCGCTTGTAGCTTCATCAAAATCAAAGTTTCGGGTATCCCATTTTCCTACACCACAAGGAACACTTTTGTATGAAGTGTGCCTATAATTGAAACGCTGTTGGCTGGGCTTATCTTACCAATTCTGGAAAGCAGTACTTGTCTTCCTTTATCATCCCGTGAACGCAGAACCGTCAACACTCCATTCAAGTATTGGTCCTTGTAAAGTTTTGGCTGAAACTTGTCCAGCATATCCCTAATTGCATCCATGGACCGTGCCACATGCTTCACCAGCTTGGCAGCCTTTTCAACATCATAATCTTTCACGCGCAAGCACCGAACAAGAAAGCCTGTGCATTCCTCCGGAACTGTCAAGTCATAGCTTTCTGAAAATTTATAAAATCACTGTGTTGACCAACTAACAAATAACAGCACTTTTGCAAAAGGAGGAATATGAATAGCCTACCCAATAAAACACTTCGCACACTCTCCGCCAAAATGGGAATGGACATTTCCGGTTGATCATCGTAATTCCTTTGCGTTATCACCTCCATTTCTTCAGAAATGTTGAACAATCGCAGTTTTCTTCAATTTCCTAAAATTAAAATAGCCAAGTTTTAAAGACACTATACGCACACATTCCACACATGCAGCCATTTGCCTCCAACAGCACCGCTGCTCCATTTACTCTTTGGAATAACGCACATTTGCTAAAATGGGACGCTATACGAGTACAGGAGTACAGCAATTCCATTGTCTAAATGTCATTGTACACTAGTACAGTAGTATTTGTGATGATGATAAACTTTATTCTTGCCAAGTTAAGTGAGGCAAAAGGACAGGGAATTTACCTTGGCCTTCCTGGCCATTAGTTCATTGTCGTATTTGCTTCTCGAACATGCGTGATAGAGCTTATTGGCTCGTCGTGGCGTAGTATTTAATTGGGTTCATCGGCTTGGCATTGTGTTGTGTTACATATACTCTACAATATACTCGGCTCAAAAAATTATGTATGCACAAAATCTATTTTTTTTATTTCATACTTTGTAACTGAACCTAACATGCCACACAATCATATCATAACAGAAGCCCTAAAGGATTTTGTTTTTTATGCAATCGGGTCAACGAGTCGTCAACAATATAACTTTACCAAAATTCACTTTATATGTTATAATATATCATACTTCCCTCGCAAACAACCCTTTTACAACAACTCACAATTTAAAAAAAAGTGTGCAAATACTTAAATGTAATATTACCTGCCGTGTTTGTTTTTGATTGAGCTCTAGTTTTTAAGGTGTCGTATGTAGCAAAATCGTTGAATACTTTTAATTGTATGAAAATGCAAACCTTTGCACTGGACAAATTGTCCGTTCCTTATTCTTCCAGTGGTGCGCTGCTTCTGGATTTTCGGACATGCCCACTTCCGTTTGAGCGAGCCAAATTTTACATAAACTTCAAGTTTTACCACACGGACAGGAAACGCAAGTTTATGGGAATGTTCTATTCAAGATTAATTGAAGCATCCCTTCAAGCATGCCTACGATATTTTCTCATGGTTTCATATCCCTAAAGCATCATGGACTGATGATGCATGCATGGAGAAGATTTTA